>CAIGRH010163684.1:0-10766 GCA_903798295.1 Fraxinus nigra | reverse complement strand
TTGAATTCCATTCAAGTTTACTTGGCGAATTCTAATTGAAGATCTACTTGAAAGCACATTAGGAGTAGAAATTTGTGTTGGAATTGAAGAAGACTTTGGAATGAAGAAAAACATCTATGAAAGGTGTTTGGGTCGGAGACAAGGCGTCTATGCATCGACAACTGTAAATTAATAAAGGTTTAGACGTCCTCTATTTGTTCCATATATATATTTGACCCTTCTCTATAATTTAGTTGGAGATTGATTTTTGTCATAAAAAGTTAGAAACATTGTATACACATAATCTTTGTATTCTTTATCTTTATTATATGAAATTTCAATTCTCTGTAAAATTACATTGTTCTTGTTATCTTTACTTCATATTGTGGATATAATCTCTTATTTTCTTACAACAAACTGGTATTAGAGCATTCCAGTTAATAACATATACAATGAAATAAAAATTTCAAAATAGTATTATGTAAATGTGAAATAAATTTTTTACTTTTTATTGGAGTGAATCTTAAATTTCAATGGAGGTTTCTGTAATTCTTGAAAATGGAAAAGGGAAGATGTGTCCTTATAATTGTCATAAAAATGTACGAGATGTTTATGTATAGTTGTAATTTTCCAAATATTGGCAGTTCCCTCTTTTATATTTGCACAATTTTTCTACGTCTTTAACAAATCTGGCCCTCCCATGTACGGGAATCTGCCTCCGAAACTCAAGGAAGGACAGTTCTTTCCCTTTGACAATGTTAAAAATACCAACACATTCCTTTAAATCTCTTGCAACAAATCCCCCTCAAACCCCACAACAGAAAAAGATAGAAACCTCTGATAAATCCTCTCCTTAAACGCATACAAATTTCATCAATTTGCATTTATCAGGTTTAAAAAACCTTGGATAATCCGTGACAAGAGCATCACAATCATGAGGTCGTCGCCAAATTTTTCTGTTCGTGGCGTGGCCATGATGATAGTGATGACATGTTGCGTGTTCTTGTTCTCGACCAACGATGTAGAAGGTGTTATAGGCATAAATTGGGGTAGAATGACGACAAACAGACTGATTCCATCCATGGTGGTAGATTTGCTTTTACAAAATGGGATACGCGAAGTAAAAATGTTCAGCGCTAGTAAAAATGTCCTGGAGGCCTTCTCCCGGAGCGGAATTGGCGTCACCATTACAATCCCTAATCAAGTCCTCAAGGATCTGCTAGACCCTCAAGCTGTTGAAAGATGGATTAACCAACGGGTTATCGCTTTCAAAAGAGAAGACGTTAACATAAGGTATCTTGTTCAACGTTATTTTCTTTTCTTTTTTGTCTTTGATTTTAACATGTTTTTCAGATTTTAATCCATTTTTGGGAGCTTTTACAGGTATGTCTCTGTCGGGGCGGATCCATATTCGAAATCATACAACAATTTAACCTTTTATTATGCATCTGATGTGTTGAAAGTAGTTCAAAATGGTCTCAACGATGCTGGTCATAGAGAAACAGTCAAAGCAATAATTCCACATTTCTTTGATGTCCTAAACACCAATATATCGAAACCATCAGAGGCAGATTTTCGGCCGGATATAAAGAATATAATGGTGGATTTAATACGTTTCCAGAAAGAAAACAATGCTCCTTTTTTCATGGACGTCTTCCCCATCTACTATGTTCACCTAAGGGGATGGGACCCTGAATTTGCATTTCTTGATAACAAATCGAATTTCTCCATTGTCGACCACAACGGCCTAAAATACACGAATGCCTTCGATTTCCTTCACGATTCATTCCTTTGGGCAATCAGGAAAGCAGGGGTGCGTGATATGAAACTGGTGGCGGGACAAGTTGGGTGGCCAACAGACGGTTATCCTAACGCCAGTCCTGAAAATGCCGAGCGGTTTTACAAAAGCCTCCTGCCCTATGTCACCAGCAACCGAGGAACCCCACTGCATCCTGGAACCCCTATCGATATATATCTGCATAGCCTGTCTGATGAAAACTTGCTAAAAATCGACAGGGGCTCATTCCAACGCCACTGGGGGATCTACAATTTTGACGGGGTGCCTAAATACAAGATCGACTTCACTGGACAAGGGCGTGATATCTTCCCAACCACGGCTCGAGGAGTGACCCGTATGCCGCAGCGATGGTGCATATTCAACGGAGACGTCAGTAATGTGACTAAATTGAAAACTGAATTTCAGATGGCCTGTCAGAAAGCAGATTGCACCCCCTTGGCGCCTGGAGGATCCTGCAGTCACCTGGATTTTATACACAATATTTCTTACGCATTCAATATGCATTTCCAAATGACGGGCCAGTATGCGGAAAATAAGTCGTGCAGTTTCCAGGGTTTAGGCAAGGTGGTTCCTGATAATCCATCAATTGGCACATGCGTTTTCCCTATCGAAATATTGGCAGCTGAAGAAGCCGTTGCCGACGTGTCATTTGCAGCAGCAATTTTAGGTGCTGCAAGTGGAGAAAGTATTCATAGGGTGTGTAGATTAGCTATGTTTTTACCTTTCCTTTTAGCATTCTTAGTTTCAGTTTAGGATCATGAAATTGTTTTTTTTTTAAATCAAAATTACTCACGACGTATTTTATTTATAATGAAAATAATAGAAGAAATAACTTAAGACAGCGAGCTAGACCTAACCAAACTTAGGATCATTTAATTGTGTAATCAAACAACATACCAAATTGTACGTGCACATCTTTAACTTTTGTATTTAACACGTTCAAGTCACTATCATTTCCACCACCAACACGAACTAAAAATTCTTAAATGTAATTGGTTCACTCTTGAAACGTAGGATTTGAATCAGTATGTACTAGTGTTTGGTTATCTCAAAACAACTTGATAAAAATGACGTAAAATTTAAATCTCAAAGTGAAGTAAAATGCCAAATTATTACTCTAGTGGTTATAGACCATGTGCAATATCTATTTTCAGCAGTGGAGGGGCATATTTTTCTTACTTTTAAATGCCACTAAGTTATCTTCAACGGAAATACAAAATTCAGTGGTAGATACCGAAAAGATCTAGAGTACGTCGAGGGGATGGGATTTAAATCGATATTATCATGAACCACATATAAGGATATCCAACTTGGGGACGACAGATCTTGAAATTGGTTTCAATGGAACAAAAGAATTATAAGGTGACTGCAAAAATGCACATTTATTTATCTGCATCTCTGTGGTGTAAGTGCATTTATCCTATAACATTTGGAGGGTTGAATTTGCCAAAAAGCACTTCATTAAGTCTATATTTATATAAGTGGCGTGCAATACTTGTGTGTGTGTGAGAATAGGGCCACTCTCTGAGAGGTGAAAAAATGGAACAAGTACAACGTCGTAATGTGTTAAAACTATTAAAGCTCGTGTTATGGCATGGAAATTAGCCATAGATAATAGATTATCAAGTTATTATATTTCTGAGTCACAAATAGAGTTTCATTTTATTTGAATCGACGAGAAAAATATTTTGTCGAAAATTTCTCTCTACTTGACATTTGAAATCTCCATTTGGACCCAAGTATGAACCAATAAAAAAACCTGAGATAACCCATTTGTACCAAGTATGAACCAATATTGGCCTGCACTCACTTGACTGATTCTTCATTCGTAACAGCAACAATCATCAAAATCTTTGCAAGGTCTAATGCCTCTTGAAGCTTCCCCATTGTTTCATCATTAGATTGAGAGAAATTGTCAGTAAACACCAGCTTTTCAAACCCTTCATCAACCCATTTTAATCTTTTTGCCTATATGCATTAGAAAAGAGAGAGAAAGACTAAGGAATCTAAACATCGTGACGCAAGTTTAACAAAATAAGATCGCAGAAAGGTAAACTGATCAAAATCACTAGGAGATCATGGAACTGGATGCCAGAAATGTGATATGTGGAATGAAATACAAACTGAACTATATAGAATGAATGAAAAGGTAAGTGAAATACTCTGAAATTCAAAAAATTATATATATACTCTCAGCATAAAGGATTGAGTTTCCCAAAATCAATCATACTAAAGCCCCTGTTTGAGCCACATTATTTAAAAACTCATTTTCAACCACACATTTTTTTAGTAAAATAAATTTACACAAAAAATCCAAACATTTTTTTCCACTTTTAACCACACATTATCCATAAAATACTATTACAAAATCTATTCCCCCAAAAAATGGGGCTCATCCTAACTAAAATACAAAAAAATTGTAGGTAAATTTCACTGAGCAGTTAAGTGTAGGTAACTGCATAGTGTATTTTTATTGTAAAAACAAAAGATAAAGAATTGTAGAATACATCCATGGGCACAGAGATGTGGCACTACATAACAAGACAATAAGTAAATTATCTTCTGGCAATAACAGTTTAAATCCAGTGGCATCACAAGTTGCTATATGGAAGAGCATTTCTGAGGCAACCCCAACACAGCTCAAGAGTCCGATGGATAATTTGAGGTTTTTACATTTTTAATAATTTGTAGTGTTTCATACTATCCTTTAGAAACATTCAACTTCCTTGGAACATTAAGAGTTAATTCAATTATGCTTGGTAACCAAAAGTACAAGTATACAACTTAATCCTTTTGTTCTAGAAAGCTCAATTCTGAAACATCAAAGGTCAAGAGAGAGAGGAATGATTTATGCTCCTACTTCAACTGTCAACACTTATCCAAGCACAACCCTTGCAAATGTCGCACGAAAATTGATACACAAATAAGTTTTAAACAATATCAATCTGGATTTCAAAGTTTATAAAGAGTATTGCTATTCATGAGCGGTGCTTACCCATCATCGGTGATGTGAAAATAATTGATTTGTAATCTTAAATCATACATTTAAGATGTCAATTAAGATGGAAAGTCAATTAAAGTCGTCTAAATGCCACTACTTATGGGTAAGCGGAGATGATGAATATCATTATTCAAGTACCTATTTTAGTGGGTGGTTACGGAGACACCTCCTTGACTTTGAATTATATATTGTTGCAATGCTAATAGACCATTAATAAACTGTTTTTTATCAATATCTTATACGTAGGGATGACAAAAAAGCTCACCGGCTCGAACAGCTAGGAAAAAGTTCGAGCCGGGCCCGGCTTGGGCTTGGTTACACCGGCAGAGCCTCATTTTTTGGCCAGGCTTTACTTGGCTCGGCTCGGGCCCAAAAAAGCTCGAGCCAAGCCCGAGTTTTTTTATTTAATTTATAGTACGTATAAACTGTACAAATTTTAAATTTTTTAAGTAAAAAATGTAGATTTGACATTAAAAAAAAAACCCGAGCCGGCTCGGCCCGCTAAGGCTCGAGTCAAAAGCTCGGGTTGAACCTCATTTTTTTGGCCGAGCATTGCTCGGCTTGGCTCGTTGACATAGCTACTTATACGCTTCAAATTTGGAATACCATTAAGGAAATCCAGAAAGCAAAAAATTTAATTACACTACTTTTTATCATGACTAATCTGCAAGTTTTGATTTGAAAGCCCCTACAGAAATTATTGTCCGTAATCAGCCTTAGTAGTATTCTTCAAAGTTAAAGCATGTCTACAATTTGTTTCACGCATACCAAATACCAAATTAAATATACAGAAAATATAATGTAACCAACATAATACACAATACTCACTGTGTGGCGCACGACTTCAGTCCAAGGCGTGGAATTGAGAGGACTGACACTACCTTCGCCCACAAGAACCACTATGCTCACCGGAGTAGTTGCATCCTGCTTCGTGACAGCACCCACCATTATCTTTGTTTTTATTCTGCAGCGCAGAAGCTGACACAGTGGAATAATAGGACAACTGAGGAGATGAAAGAGCAGTTGACTGGGAGGATTTTCCGGTGCCGAAGAAGAGGAATTTGCCGAACTGGCGACCGTCCGGTACAAAACCGGCAGATTTGGACCTGAAGGAAGTGGATGGTGGTACTGGTGCATAATTGAGAACACTCATGGTAGGAAGTAGTTAAAGAAGCGAATGAAAGATGTGGAAAAATGGAGTTTGAAAATTTATCAGTTGGGAGAAATTACTAGAAATTTGGAAACAAAAAATTGCCCAAGTGTCTGTGTTAAAGCATTGTAATCCACATCATCACCTCAACATTCCTTCATTTCTGTTTCCCCATCCCAGCAGCATCTAAGAAATCCGTTTTTCCAGTTTCAAGCACCTTATGCAGTAAATGCCCATTGTATGAAAATGAAGCTGCATATTCAGGAGTCTCATATGACTTCCCTTGGGTGTAGCTGAGCCAAGACATAATTGCTTCATTACTTCAGACCAATTCTTCCAAAAATGAACCAAATTCTTCATCCTTCATTAGCTTGCTTAACCTCCATAACCCATTGCGTACATCATGAATTTGCGGATGTAATTGGTCCCCAACAACAAAAACATGAACCCGATTCTTCAGCTCTATCCAGCTACATCCAGGCTCCTTGCTTATCCCCCTAAGGTTCATTATCCTTCTTACTCGTTTCACATCATCCAATCTTCCCAAAGCTGTATAAATGCTTGACAACAACACATATGCAGATGATTCCTGTGAGCCTAATTCCATTAGTTTCTCCCCTGCATAGGCTCCCAACTCATAGTTGCGATGGTTACGACAAGCACTTAACAAAATGCGCCACAAACATGGGCCGTGCTCAATGGTAGCTGATTCAATAAATTCTTTGGCTTCGTAGAGCTTCCCAGCACGACCCAAGATATCAACCATGCAAGCATAGTGCTCTATCCTTGGAGCTTCACCAAATTCATTAGACATCAGTTTAAAATACTCCCAACCTCTATCCACCAATCCCATGTGGCTACAAGCAGAAAGAACGTTTACAAAAGTAACATAATCCGGCCTTGCACCCTCCAGTTGCATCTCTTCAAATAGTTCAAGTGCTTTAATACCAAGGCCATTTTGAGAAAGGCCAGAAATCATTGCATTCCATGATGCTACATCTCTGGCAGGCATCCTCCTGAAGATGAGATTGCCATCATCAAGGCTCCCACACTTTGCATACATAGTTGAGAGAGAACTTCCTATCGGAACTTCAAGACTGAACCCAATCTTAACTACATGAGCATGCACTTGTTTTCCCAGCTCCAATGCTGAAAGGCTTGAACAGGCCTTCAACACACTGGCTATAGTCAACTCATTAGGTGCAATTCCTTCTTGCTGCATCCTACAGTACAAATTAATAGCACTTTCATTATCTCCGTTTTGTACATAGCCTCCAATCATGGACGTCCATAATACAAGATCTGGCTCTAATTGATAGTCAAATCCCTTTCTCGCATAATTTGTGCTACCACATTTAGCATACATATCAACCAAAGCAGTCATAATATATAGTTGAGACTCGAATCCTAGTTTTACTAAATACCCATGCACCTGCTTTCCTTTGTAAATTGCATTACTGTCACTACAAGCATTGAGCACTCCAACAAGGGTGTATTCACTAGGTTTCATTCCACAGAGATGCATCTCCTTAAACAATGTCAATGCCTTCTCACTCTTCCCACTTTGTGCATAACCTGTGATCATGGCAGACCACGTGATCGAATTTTTAGCAATCGAGAGCTCAAAGGCCTGAATGGCGGCATTTAAACTGTCACACTTTGCATACATGGTTAAAACAGCATTCCCCACAGAAACAATCGACAACAATCCAGTCTTAACAGCCAAACTATGAACTTGTTTACCTGTATCCACAAACTCTGGGGACACTAAAGCACTGAGAACACTAGTTAACACAAACTCGTTCACACCCTCGCCTCCTCCAGCTGTCATCATTCTAAAAAGACTAAAAGCCTCTTTAGTAAGCCTCTGCGAGGCGTACCCAGAAATCATGGTAGCCCAAGTGACTGAATTTTTTTCAGCCATTTCATCAAACACTTTTCGACCATAGTTCAAATCGCCCAACTTACAATACACATTTAACAAAGAACTATACACAAAAACATCATAGGAGTCAACCAATTTGACCACCAAAGAATGGGCTTGGTGGGCAATCACAGAGTCCTCCAACATGACAGTAGATGATAGAATGCCAGCAAAAGTGTGGGAATTTGGGAGGGTGTGGTGTTGAAGCATTTCCTTGAAGAGCTTGAGAGCCGAAAGAGAATAGTGACGAAGGCTCAATTGAGAGTAGGCATTGATGAGGCAGTTCCATGAGACAGTGTCTTTGTACGAAATTTGTACAAAGACGAGATGGGCTTCAGAGAAGAGGTGGCATTTGGCATAGAAGTTGACGAGGGTGTTGGACAGAAATGGGCAGGAAGGGAATACACCTGTTTTGAGGAGGTGGGCGTGGATGGACTTGCCTTTTGGAAGGTTTTTTTGGTGGGTGTAGTCGAGGAGCTTAGTAAAGATGTGGCGGGATTTGGAAGTTAGAACAGGACTGTAATTCATTATAAGATTAAGATACCTCTTAGTTTGATGGTGGAGCTTGGTTCAGGCATCTAATCAAACACGTTGAGCCCCTTTACTGCATTCAAAGAAAGAGGTAAATTTTTAGATGTGCATGTGGGACTATAATTGTGACTAACTGATTATAATACAATATATTGTGTGTTTGAGCCAGAATGTATTCTGGAAATATTATATTGATGGACAATGTGTGGTTGAAAAGTTATTGATGTGATAAAAAATATTATTTTATTGAAAAATATGTGGTTGAAAATGAATAGAAGAGTGAGATGAAAAAAATAAAGTACATTACTAATGTAACAAAATCCCAAAGAATTGGATGAAAACACAGAAATGTACATTAACATTACGTTCGTCACTATTGTTTTGAGCCTTTTGGGCTTCAATTATAATTCACACAAGAGAACACACTCGTTAAATTCAACAAAATCTCTCTCTGTCTCATAACTCAAAAAAAAAAATTTCATAGGTTATTCGAGCAGCTATAGTCCATACCATTTTAACAAATGCGTCTATAGGCAAACATAATATATCACTAAAACATTTCCACCCATAATGTTCCACACATTGTCTTAATTACTTCAGCAATTTCAAATTTAATCAAAAATCTATATAGCTTTTCTGACTCACGGTTTTAATAAGGAATTTTTCTGTACTCCAGATATACTGAGTATCCGATGAAAAAATGACACCTGCAATTTACACAAAGAAAAATAAAAACAATTAACTCATCAACCTATTGCTTTTATAAAATCAAGTGACTTAACTCATCAAAATATTCTAGTACTGAACTTTTAAAGGAATTCACAATTTAAGTACATAATACACTCTTCTACACTGTTCTTTATTGAAGTATTAAAAAGACGCAAATTTTAAAAAAATCTGCGGGTATAAGAATCAAAATCCACCTAAAATAATTAAGATCCAATGTAATAATATAATAAGCTAAAAATTGCTAAAATAATTAACCAATAGTTCGACAAAGAGCAAACATAATTAACTTGTTAATGTATGGCAAACCGAGGTTGAATAACATGTTTCAACAGTAAAAAAAAATCTCATTCAACATACTACCTACAAGAATTCGGAGTATAATGTGCTATAAAAGATTGAACATGTATTAATTACCTCTAAGAAACTCCGTTGCTTCATCCAACACAAGATTCAGCAATTGGTCATATCTTTTAGCGCACGAGTCATCGAAAAGAAGCATCAAATGTTAACTTTCCTGAGTTACGCTAAAAAGGATCGATAGATTTGGATACCGAACTCAGAAACAAAACATATATACATCACTATCCAGTAGATATGATCTTTGTTACTTTGGCATAAAGCATGATATGGATAATTGAATTGACATTTAGTGTGCCAAAACCTAACTATTTCGAGGCTTTCCTTGAAGCATGAGAGATAGAGGATAGAACAGATAACATGGGAAAAAATTTAATTTCACAGATAAACGGTCACAACGATATTAGTATCTCTATCGAAGCCTTCAACACTGATAAAGTAGAACAGCCTCAATCCAAGGTATCTAAAGCCTTCAATTTTGTAGTGCTAATTCACAATATTCTTTTCCTTTTCTCACAAGATTTTACTGTATCTGTTGTTAATAATAAATATTGGTTTTGTATTTATTATATCTGTTGTTAATAATAATCAACTTGGGTTTCTCAGTAGATTTTGCCACTTCAATTTGATGTGTAGAACTAGCATAGAGTCACATAAATTCAACTAGAAATCAATAGATCAATGTATAATAGTTTTACTACCAACAGGACAATATGAGAACATTAACATTTAGACTAGTCCTTATTAGATTGTTGTCTAAGTGAACATATGGAACTCAAAATCCCAAACAATGACTTTGATATCAATATAACTCCACAGCAAGATTGCATAACCCGTAAGAGATGAAGTACAAATCCAAAGAAAGCAAGAACAATTAACACAAACCAGTGGTTTACATAAATATTACAGGTATTGATAGTTTAAAACAAAATGGAAAAAAAATACACCTGATTACTCAAAAAAAGAGAGACAAAAACAGTAAAAAAAAAAAAAAAAGGTCACGTTGAGATTTTTAAATGGATTGACCACCTCCTTTTCTTCCCGGACTTCTCCGGTGGCGACAGTATCTTCCTTCTTGGGCTCCTCCGGTGGCGGCAGCAGTCCGGCTGAATTGGTGAGATAAAAAATCAATGTGCCTCATTGCCTCTTCCTCTGGAGGTACTTTTTAAATTGCCATTGTCAAACATACCATTTTTTACTTTGCCCATTTTTTTTTTACATTCACCACAATAGCCTTTTAAGGCTTAAAAGACAAAAATACCTTTAAAATGATATACAATTACAAATATATGATATT
>CAIGRH010163679.1:0-28127 GCA_903798295.1 Fraxinus nigra | reverse complement strand
CTTTGTGTAAACCCACGTTACAAGATTTAAACGAGAAAAAAACGTTTTTACCCAAGCTTTAGAGCTAGTGGAGTATTTTTCATCATCATGATATGTGTGGGTGTGCAAGAAAATAAGTGTGAGGGTATCAAAAACTTTGGTAGTGATATGATTTGTAGAAGGGAACGTGTTTCAATTTCAATTCATAAGTTCCATTATGGTGTAGCATTTGGAGTTTATATTTAAAAAAAATGAATGATAGAAGAAAAAGAAAATAAGTTATGGAAGAGGCAATGGCATCCGTCCTACGATCCATTTCGCGTTTTGATGCGTTTTTTGATGTTCTTTCCATTTTTATGGCTATTATTAGGATTTTAACATGTATCATATATATATATAGTTGACTCTTATTTACAAATTAGATAAGTTTGGCAATATTGTAAATTGTATCTTTGTATTCTTTTTCTATATTGTAGAGAATTCTCCTTTCCTCTGCCAAATTTCTTGTATTGTAATTTTTACTTTATATTGTGTCATATAATCTCGTCATTAATTCCTAACAAAATCCATCTTATCAAACGAACTGTAATAAGATTCTAAATCAAGAACGTTTCAAAGTAAATGTCACGTTCATATCTAAAGCAAGAACTCTGCACATGGAGGAATATAGCTCAATCTTCCCAATATAAACCTGTTGTCAAATTCAAAAATTCATCTGCATCTCACAATTGAAAAGATATGCACGTCAATTTCACCAATGAATGAATTCACCCAAAAAAAGAGGGTAAATTATCGTTGATTTATACGCTAAATACAGAAGATCTTAATCCATACTAACCCTTATCTTCAAGTAATACAAAATTATCTTGTAATAATCACATAAAGAGTAGAAAAATGAAAATTAAGACAGTTCTCCTTCGTGTTCGGGAGATAATCACGTGAAGAATAGAAAAATGAAAATTAAGACAGTTCTCCTTCGTCTTTGCGGGCCTATTAGGCAACAGGATTCCAAATCAACAGCTGCTGGTTGCTTTCACACTGAAGCAAGAATTATCCTTAATTTTAGCCATAATGGATAAACAGCTCAAAATATCAAACTTATATAAAAAATTACAATCGAATGGCAAGTACAAACGATTTTTGGTCATTATTTACAAAAGTCGAGTTTCACAGACTGCAAATCTAGTGAGACGTAAGAACTACAGACCATTCTTTCCTTTTGAGGAGAAAAATCTGCTAAATCCACGAGAATGTTTCTCTGGTGTAGGGGTGGATGACGCGGAAGAGGAGCCTGATTGGTTTGGACGGTATTTTGTATGCTTTGAACTGATTGGCGACCCTAAGAAACTGTATGCTTCAGAGTCGGATGGACTAAATGGGGCACTGTACAGATCCGGGGGGGAGCCGGAGCAAGCCCTCTGCAAATTGCTGGAAGAGGCATTCATTTCTGCTGGATCAATATCTTGCAAATTCAAGCCACTTATAATTGGCTCTTCTTCAGTAGAGGCTTCGCTCTTCTGACTTTTCCGACTATGTGGGGAACCTATAGAATCAGTTTGAGGACGTAAAGCTTTCAACCTCTTACCAAGAAGAAATATCGTTTCTTGACACTCTGCAAGCTTCTCTGCAGCAGCTGCCAACTCTTTCTCCTGAAATAATTGTAGCATGTTAGCTAAGCTTAAAAAAGTATGCTTATAATAATTATTATTTTTTTATTGGTAGTAGCCTGAAGTAAAGTAATTACTCAATTGACTTTTAAGGTAAAAGTTACTTTCAAAATAAGCAACTTTTCCCCAAAAAATAAAAATAAAAAAAATAAAAAGAGTAGTAACATACCTAAACATGATTTGAAAAAAAACAAACTCAAATAAGAATCTTCATGTAATTTCAAAAACAATGTGAAATTCTTTTGTCAAAGCAGCTATATTAGCTATTAGAATCAGATTGTCATCATAAATTACCTTTGACATTGTGATCTCAATGAGAATTCAAGTGCAACAGCTTACAACATAGATAAGAGCATGTTTTGTAAGCTTAAAAGATTTTTTGCTTCCAAACATGTAAAGATACAGAGAGATTCTCTTAAAGTGAAAAAAGTTACTTTGAAATTTCTCTCGTGGAAACGCAAGGGATATACTATTGCAACAAAGGAAGAGATGCTTGCTACAAAACTTGTAACAGACTCTCTTTCAGTTGGTTGCAAATACTTAAGGTAGCTGCCATGAGTATGAAGTTAACAAGCGGAGAATTCACTCTCAAATCTTGGGCCATTGTAAGAACAAGCATCAGCAATAAAAAATCATGTTAGAAAAATGAACTTGAAGAAAAGAAAAGGGTCGAGAGCAAAAAACCAGGCCAATTTAAGGATTAGGAGACACATTTATCTATTCAAATTTAATCTTCAACATACCCCCCAACGTGCAGGCTGAAATCATTTTTTTATGAAAGGTGACATGTACAATTTTCATGAACAGTGGCGACAATTTTCTGTTTGGTCTGTTTATATTAAAGCTTATGTTGTTTGAGAGGGGAAAACTTTTCGACAAAATGTTATCCATAGTATGAATGCATTGAAAGGCAACATCTCTCACAAAAGCTCTGAAGGAAATTATCTATTAAACATAAGTAAAGGTCGTAGTGACTGTAGATAATACACCTGGTTAGTCTTGGCGTTAATATCAGCTGCTGCACTCTCAGTCCTGGCATAAAAAAAATTAAGCCATACATGATTAGGAATTCGAGATGGAAAAAAAAAAAAAAAACCTATTAAGATCTCAAACTATTCAATAACAAATTACATGGATAATCACAGAGCGTTGGAATAAGTATTAACAGAAAAGGTTAAAATAACAAAGCACAACATTGACAATGAACCAGATGGTATTCATAAACATGCTTTTTTTTTGACGTAATTTCTTAAACAGGAATTCATGAAGTTCTATTAGGCTATCTTCTAACTTTAAACCAGTAACTTAGGAATCCACAACAGGTAAGCATGTCTTGAACATTTGACCCAAGCAGGCAATGTTTTTAGTCATTAGCAGTTGACAGATAGACAAGGAGTGATTGTTAATGGTAGAAGGGCCGTTAGACAGTACAAAAGCGACATCTCCATACATAATTTTATCAGTGCTGCATAATTTGGAAGTACGGGATGCAAATCCATGTGCTGTGGAACATTGTGAAGCAAATTGTGTAATTATGTATAGGTATTTAAATTGATTAGATTTCTAACAAGAAACAGAACATGGATGGTGAAGTGATCGTGTTCGGGAAATCAGAAACTTTGTTTCGGACGAGTGTGTTTTACTCATGAGTTTTATTCCATTTTTAACTTAATTATGAGCTATAAAGTACGAGTAGTGAACGTTTTTTATGTGTTTATTAGTGTTGTTTTGTAGAGGTGGTGAGCTGATGCAAATAAGGGAAAGAAAAGAGAAAACAAGGCTATTAGCATGAATCAAGGAGAAAAGATGAACGAAAGGGGCAAGGAGTCAAATCACAATATCAAGGAAAGAAGAGTGGTTCTCGGCGCCACGAAGGGAGCACACCAAAGGTGTGGAGCTGCGGTGCCAAGGCGCTACGAAGTTAAGATTGGGGACAGAAGTGTAGCGTTGTAGCGCCACGGGGTGTTGCGACAAGGCGTTGTGGCCACGCTTGTAGATGAATGAAGTCCCTTTTTTGCCCAATTTTGAGCCCAAAAGAAACCCTACATTCACACAAATGTGGGGAGGAGTACAAATACAAGTTATTGGCACTTTTATGAGGGTTCCACACATTGAGAGAAAGAGAATACAACTAGAGATTGAAGAGCACAATTCTAGGGAGAAAAAATCAAGAAATTTAAGTTTTGAAGCATTGATTAGAAGAGGAAGAAAATATTGGTGCAAGCTTAATTTCATTTTCCTACATCATTATTCAAAACCCGGTGATGTATTCAATAACAACTCCTTGTTTTTCTTTTTGCATTATGAGTAGCTAAATTTCATATTAGGGCGAACAATATAATCTACTGGAAACCATTTATTTATTATATTCAAGATTCTTGTTATTTTATCATACATGTGTTGATTTTACTATGAGTTTAATGCGTTAAATTATTTGATCAATAATTTGATAATTTTGTTAATCTTTTACGAATCGAGATGTGAGTTTGAGATTTAAACCATATAGTAAAATCGGATATATTAGTATAACGTGTTATAATTAATATTTCGCTTAACTGAAGTTGATTCACATAGAGATATGGGATTGAATTAGTAAACTAGACTCAATGAAAACTTAAGAGGAATAAATTGAATACAATAGAAAAATTCGATCGAACGCTGTATTAGACTCTTGAATCTTGAGTTAAGACTTAAAGGTGATCAATAGGTGAAATTGTCCGGCCCTAATATCCATTCATTATTTGAATTTTCAATCAATCTTTGTGTGCATTTTAATTATTTTCAAGTGTTTAAACCAAAAAATCACAACATATAATTCTTTGTTTGTTTTCATCAAATAGGAGTTAGAAAATTCTTATTAAGTTCTAAAATATAGTCATCGTGGGAACGATAATTCGGACTCAAATGTCTAATATATTACTTGTTACGATATCGTATACTTTCGATAGAAAAAACGCAAGTTTTTGGCACCATTGCCTTGGTCTATTTACTTTTAGTCTTAATTTATTTTATTTTTAACTATTATTTGATTTGTTTATTATCTTTTATTAACAGATAAAAGATGTTCATTGTATGCTCCATATTCAAGTTGATGATCTTGAATAATTTGACTCGAAGAGAGAATGTATTTTCAGACGAAGACGTAAAAAACACAAACAAAAACAACATCAAATGACTAACAATCAAAATATCTCTATTCCTATACGGCCAATTAGACATATTGCCAAAAGAGTAGCGACATCACTGGATCAGCAACATGAGCGAGTGGAAATAAATGGAGGGGACTTGACAGTTTCAATGTTCTTGACGCCCATAGCAGCACCCGCGCACTCCAGTATAGTATATCCAGATTTTGGAGGTGAACAACTTTTAGATAAGGGTAGATTAGATTAACTTGACTAGTAACACTCTCCAATTCTATAGTCTAGCTCATGAAAACCAGAACACACATCCCCAGATTCCTCAGAAATTGTTTGAATTTTCATGCCCCAGGAGTCTATGAAGACACTATCAAGCTGTGGTTATTTCCATATACATTGCAAGATGCTACATTGAAATGATTAGATGTTGAACCTCATGGAAGTATTACTATATGGGAGGGACTTACTAGAAAATTCTTCAATAAATTTTTCCCACCGGCAAAAATAGAAAAAATCAGATTAAAAATTCAAAATTTCTAATAGAGAGATGGGGAGAGCTATCACTGGGCATGGAACAGATTTAAAGAGTTATTGAGGAAGTGTCAAAATCATAGGATCGCCATAGGTAATCAAGTGCAATACTTCTACACCGGACTATCACCATTATCAAAATCTCAAGTGGATTTGTTTGCTAGTGGATCGATCATTGGAAAATCCGTACAACAATGCATGGATTTGTTTGAGTTAACTGCCATGACACATTCGATGTTTTCATCCGAAAGAGTCATACCACAAAAAGGTCTGGAATTTATGAATTGGACAGCACAACATCTACCAACGCACAAATAGTAGCTTTCACAAAACATGTAGAGTTACTAGCGGAAGCACAAACATAAGGAGTACATATAGTGATAACTAGTCCAGTATGTAAAAATTGTGGAGCTAATCATCCCAAAGAAAATTGCTTGTTTATAGGTTTTCTTGAAGAACGAGAAAATTTCATTCAAAATGTTTCCCGCAATTTCAACCCATATGGACAAACATATAACCTAGGTTGGAGACCACCAGAATTTCAGATGGTCAAATAATCAGCAAGGGAATGGTTCAAATAATACCTAGCAACAGAAGAAATCAAGTTTAGGGGAGATGTTTAATCAGTATATACAAAAAGACATACAAGGTGTTCCAACAAATTGACACAAACTTTCAAAATCATCAGTATCTATAAAGAAGCTGGAAACACAAATTGGGCAGATAGCTCAACAGGTTGCAGAACTCCCACAGGGACATTGTCGGGCAATACAATGATAAATCCAAAGAAGCGAATGCAAGCTATTGCAACTAGAAGTGGAGTAAAACTGCCAAAGATACATGTGAAGCGACCGAACAGAAAAGAGGGAAGTTGAATAGGCTGATAAAGAAGAAAAATCTGCACTAATGGCAAAAGAGGAAGAAGAGATAAGAAACATCAATAGTGAGAGCACCAAGTCCTATCAAGGCTTATGTGCCACCAATTCTCTTTCCTTAACAATTGCAGAACAAGAAGGTAGACAAGCAGTTTGCTAAGTTTGTGGAGATTTTCAAGAAATTGTACAAAAATATCCATTTCAAGAGGTGCAATTGCACAAATGCCCAGTTATGCCAAATTTTTTAAGGAAATTCTTTCCAACAAGAGGAACCTGAAAGAACATAAGACTGTCTATCTGAACGAGGAATGCAATGCAATTCTCCCGAAGAAACTACCTCCTAATCTAAAGGACCCTGGGAGTTTTACTATATCTTGCACCATTAGTTCAAATTACTTTGAGCATTCATTATGTAATTTAGGTGTCAGTGTTAATTTAATGTCACTCTATTTGCAGGTCTCTTAAATTGGGAGAAGCAAAACCTACGACAATCTCTTTGCAACTGGCTGACAGGTCCATCAAAAGACCAAAGAGAATTATAGAAGACATGCTAATCAAGGTTGATAAATTCATCTTCCCGGCAGGACATGGAAGAGGATTCAAATATCTTTCTAATCTTGGGAAAACCTTTCTTGACCACTAGAAGAGCGCTTATTGATGTGTATGATGGGAAAATGACTCTTCGGGTGGATAATAAGCAAGTTATATTCAATGTGTTCAAGGCAATTAAATGACTCTTCGGGTGGATAATAAGCAAGTTATATTGAATGTGTTCAAGGCAATGAATCACCCATTAACTTCAGATACCTGTTGCTAAGTAGATGTTCTTTAGGAGCATGTAACTGATACATTTGATGCCGAACATCCAGCAATTCTTATGAAGCAGATATTGCACAATCAAAGTCAATGGATGCAGAAAGAACTGAATATGTTGTACAATTGGCTGAACAACCTATGGGAAAGAGACATTGTCAATATGAGTCTCTTGGTAGCAATCCATGACCACTGGTACCGTCAGTAGAGAAGGTCCCAACTCTTGAGTTAAAGCCTTTACCATCACATCTACATTATGCGTATATGGGAGAATCTGTTACACTTCCAGTAATCATTGTTAATGATATGATAGAGGAGAAAGTTACTAGAGTTACTAAAGAAGCACAAAACTACAATTGGATAGACCCTAGCTGACATAAGAGGAATCAGTCTCACTCTTCGCATGCACAAAATCTTAATGTAGGATGAGTCAAAACCCTCAGTGGATGGTCAGTGCAGATTAAATCCAACTTTGAAGGAAGTGCTAAAATGGCTAGATGCAGGGATTATCTATCCTATATTAGATAGTTCTTGTGTGAGTCCAGTACATGTGGTGCCTAGAAATGGTAGATTATAGTAGAGAAGAACAATGCACCGATACCAACACGGTTAGTACCGGGGTGGAGAGTGAGTATAGATTACAGTAGCTGAATTATGCCAAAAGAAAATATCACTTCCCATTACCCTTCATTCATTAGATGTTGGAAAAGATAGCAGGGCACTTTCATTATTGCTTTATGGACGGATATTCAGGGTACAATCAAATAGTCATTTCTCCAGAAGATCAAGAGAAAACAACCTTCACATGCCCCTATGGAACTTTTGCCTTTAGGAGAATGTCTTTTGGCCTATGCAACCCACCTGCAACATTTCAACAATGTATAATGGTCATATTCTCTGACATGGTGGAAAAGTATATCGAGGTATTCATGGACGACTTTTCAGTATTTTGAGATTACTTTGATGATTACTTTGATGATTACTTGGAACATTTATCCTTAGTGTTACAAAGATGTGAAGAAAAGAATATGGCTTTATTGGGATAAGTGTCATTTTATGGTGAAGGAAGAAATAGTGTTGAGGTATACGATCTCTTCATAGGGTATTGAGGTTGACAAAACCAAGGTACAAGTGGTCGAAAAATTGAAGCCACCTACTTTAGGAAAGAATAGTGTTGAGGTATAGGATCTCTTCATAGGACATGCTAGATTTTATAGAAGATTCATTAAAGACTTTTCAAATATTACAAAACCTTTGTGCAATCTACTGGAGAATGATGTGTCTTTTAACTTTTCAGATGAGTGTTTACATGCTTTTAACACTTTGAAAGAAAAGTTAATGTCTGTACCTATTATAGTGGTCCCAAATTGGGAACTACCTTTCGAACTCATGTGTGATGCCAATGATTTCGTAGTGGGAGCAGTGCTAGGTCAACGCAAGGGAAAGGTATTGAATATTATCTACTATACCACCAAAACTTTAACAGATGCCCAAATCAACTACGCAATAACTGATTAGGAAATGCTAGCAGTAGTATTTGCCTTCGACAAATTTCGTTCTTATCTGATTGGTTCAAAGGTGATGGTCTACACAGACCATGCAGCTTTGAAATATTTGTTCGAGAAGGACCCTAAACCCAAGCTAATTCAATGGGTTCTGTTACTGCAAGAGTTTGATATTGAAATTCGTGATAAAAAAAGAACAGAAAACCAGGTAGCGAAACACTTATTGAGGATAGAAGAGTCGAAGGACTCAAATGAGGTAAATATCAATGAAATATTTTCATACGAGTAGTTATTGCAAGTGGAAAAGGTTCCATGGTATGCAGACATTATTAACTACTTAGCTAGTGGGTATGTGGATCCAGACATCACTTATTAGCAAAAGAAGAAGCTTCTCCATAAAGCGAAATTCTATTATTGGGATGATCCAAATTTATACAGATGTCTGCCATAGGTTGAGATGAAGTCCATCCTATCACGGGTTCATGAATCAGCTTACGGAGGACACTTTGGTCCCATTACAACAGCAGCGAAGGCGCTTTAATGCGGTTTCTTTTGGCCAACTTTAGTTAAGGACTGTCACAATTTCTGTTGCTCATGTGATAAGTGTCAAAGAACAGGTAGCATATCGGCCATCATGAGATGCCACTAAACAATATTCTGTAAGTGGAAATATTTGATGTATGGGGTGTTGATTTTATGAGACCTTTTCCATCGTCCTATAACAATCGATAATCTTAGTGACAGTAGACTATGTCTCCAAATGGGAGGAAGCCAAGGCGTTTCCCACCAATGATGTAAAAGTGGTGATAGATTTATAAAGAAACACATTTCAATCGATATAGATCACCTTGAGCCATCATAAGTGGTGGTTGGGACTCACTTCTGTAATCGGTTATTTCAGGCTGTGCTTCATAAGTTTGGGGCACAACATCGCATTGCCGCGCCTTATCATCCTCAGACGAGTGGACAGGTTGAAACTTCTAACAGACAACTGAAAAAAAAATCTGGAACTAACGGTGAATGCATCTCGAAAAGATTGATCCAAGAAATTGGACAATGCTTTGTGGGTTTATTACACTGCGTATAAGACATCTATTGGAATTTAACCTTACCAAATAGTGTTTGGAAAAGCCTATCACTTACCAGTTGAGTTTAAGCACATAGCATCTGGGCATTAAAGCAATTAAACATGGACTTAGAGAACGCTAGGAAACATGAATGTTACAACTTCATGAATTGGAAGAATTCAGAAAAGAAGCCTATGAGAATGCATCCATATACAAAGAAATGACAAAACAGTGGCATGACAAGAACATTAGACAACGAGTTTTCAGAGTGGGAGATCAAGTGCTCTTGTACAACTTTGCTATGTTGAATTTATGATTTGGATTAGGTTTGGAAAAAGTTTGGGAGAATTTTAGATTTGAATTGTGGAAGGAGTGCAAAGCGTTGAACTTTACTTCCTTTGGTGACAAAATTTATAATTTGACTACTTATTTTAACATTGGGGGATTTGCAATACATTACTGCGTTATTGAGTGGTTAATTGTGACATGATTTGTTGAAGGTGTTGTGTTATTTGGAACATTCATCATATTTTGCGAACTGTGTTGGTTTTTTAGGACATTTTGGGTTTGCTTGTGGTAGCTATAATTGTTTGACATTGGTTTAGTTTTGGGAGTGCACCATGCCACCTAAAAAGAAATCAAAGTCTTCGGCCTCTTCGTCAAGAACCTTTGACAGCAATAAATTTGTGAGCGAGGAAGCTGAGAAAATATATCTTGACATGGTATTTCACAAAAATTGTATTCCAGAACAGAGTTTTGACGACCTTGAGCTCTATATGAGGGAGAAGATTGAGGGCAGGAATTGGGAGTTGTTCACAAAACAACCACAGCCAGGGTTAATACCAATTGTGCATGAATTTTATGCAAATGCTAAAGACCGCATGGGTTTAAAAGTTTATGTCAGGGGACAATAGATTCGTTTTGACCGCACCTCCATCAATAGGTTCTATGAAGATGACTTCTCCAAACTGCGTGAGGAGGGGGCAATCGATCCGGTAGACATATTTCAAGAGTTGGCCCACCCTAACACCCCATGGAAACGTTCTGGCACCAATGTCACTAATTTTTCGGCCACGGGCATGTTTCCTGAATGCAAAGTGTGGCACTATTTCATGTGCTAAATTTTTGTCCAATAGCAATATTAGTGAAGTGACAAAGGAGAGGGTATTGTTGAATTATGCTATTCAAAAGGGCAATGTTAATGTGAGCACCGTCATTTACACCAACTTCTTACACATACTTCAAGGATCTATAACTGCTGGTCTAGGTTACCTTTCATTAATTTATACTCTACGTGGAGAAGGGGGAATTGTGACATCTCCGATAGAGGAAATAGTTCATCCTAAACCAGCTCTGACTAAGAAGATAATTTGGCAATTCACTAACAGTAGTTATTTTTCGTACCCCACCATAGGATACAAAAGCTCAGACATATCGTCCCCATCATCCTCCGCATGTTGTTCGCAGACTGATGACATTATTGGTCGAATTGAGGCTATGCAATTGCAGCTAACTCAGAGATAAGAAGAGTTGGGATTTTGGAGTAAAGAGAGATGTAATGGAATCCAATATCAACTTGATCAACTTCAGGTATCCATGACCGATCAATATAAGCAGTTGTAGACCTCTATGTATACACAGTATCAATATCAAAACGAGTTTTTCTCGATGTTGGCATTTGCATACCCCCACGTCATTTTCCCTATAGCCGCCGTTCTCATATCATCCAACGAACCAGGATCCATCTCACCAAAGCGATGGTGATGAAACCTACTGATGTATTCAAGGAAGTCCTACCCCTTCTTTTTATTTATTTTCACACTGGGGACAATGTACGTTTTAAGTTTGGGGAGGTGAATCAACATAGTAAATTGATACTATCTTTTGTTTCGTAGTTGTGTTTGTGTGATATTATTTGATTTCGTGTGAAGTGTTAAAAAAAATAAATAAATAAAATTATACATGCTTGTGTGAATTAGATTGTTTTGTTGGCTATGGTGAATATGCTTGAGAGCATGTATTAATTTGTGGATTGTGGATGAATCATATGCGT
This sequence comes from Fraxinus nigra, assembly GCA_903798295.1. Classification (NCBI taxonomy): domain Eukaryota; kingdom Viridiplantae; phylum Streptophyta; class Magnoliopsida; order Lamiales; family Oleaceae; genus Fraxinus; species Fraxinus nigra. The sequence continues at coordinate 16,497 of CAIGRH010163679.1, read as the reverse complement.
TAGTTGAATTTTTTTGTTTATTCATGCGAAGCGGTACAATTTTTATGCACGATAATTGAATATAGCGTCGTACAGGAATAAGAAGATTCATATGTATAAGATGAATAAATGACTTAGATGTTTAATCCCTTAACCTTTGATTCACAACATCATTTAACCTTCTATATATAATAATTTGGGGTGTTCTAGCCGGTAAAGGAAACAATTTAAGATTGTGGTGATTTCGTGCATGTGAAAATGGTTTGTGTGAAGTGTCTTTGACTTTCTAATATAAGTTTGGTGATGACCAAATACTAGGAATCCAAAAGCATTACACTTATTAAGATTACACCTCATGTCAGCACATTTTTTACTCGAATTAGTAAGTTCGTATGGGTATTTTGAAACCTGATATCCTTTAGTATTCAAACGTTTGGAAGTTACTGACTAAAAGCTTGCTACAGGGGTCAAGAAGAGAAAAACGGATGAGGTCAATATTGAGTTGAAAAGAAAATATCAAAAAGAGAAAAAGTATATGCAAGTGTGGAAGTAAGAACTGATCATTATGGGACTAGATAGCTAGTGGGCTTGAATCACTTGGTAAAAACTTGATTGTTGAAGCACTCATAAATAAGAGAATCATCACATGAATGAATTGTTGAAGTTACTGGTTAGCCTAAACCAAATTTGAGTGGTGTAAAAAACTGATCAAATAAACTAAACTTTAGAATTACACCTTAGAGAAAGAATGAAAGAAACAAGGTTAGGGACGTGTGAATCCTACGAGCGTAGAAACGATAAAATGAACTATAAAAGGTTCGGACATCAACTGACTTGTAAATGTAGGGCATCATATTTGATTCTTCACGCACACACTCATTTTGCATTGGATACATAGAAGTTTGACTTTTGTATTGTGATTTTGAAGCCGTTCATGGATTGATATAATATTCTCAATACTGAGCCAAAGGGCAAGCTATCTGACTAAGTTTTCGTGGTATGATTCTTAATACTTTTGTTTGCTCGAGGACTAGCAAATTGTTAAGTTTGGGGTATTTGACGACTGTGTTTTACCCATAAGTTTTATTCCATTTTTAACTTCATTTTGAGCTAGAAAGTACGAGTAGTGAACGTTTTTAATGTGTTTATTACTGTTGTTTCCTAGAAGTGGTGAGATAGTGCAAATCAAGGTAAGGAAAGAGAAAACAAGGCTATTGACATAGATCAAAAAGAAAAGATGAACGAAATAGGCAAAAGAGTCAAATCACATTATCAAGGAAAGAAGAGTGACGCATCGGCGCCGTAAAGGGAGTACGGCAAAGGTATGGCGCCATGCGCCACGAAGTCGAGATTGGGGACAGAAGTGTGGCACCGCGGTGCCACAGGATGTTGTGATGCGACACTGTAGATGAATAGAGTCCTTTTTGGCCCAATTTTGAGCCCACAAGAAACTATACATTCACATAAACGTGGGAAGAAGTATAAATACAAGTTATTGGTACTTTTATGGGGGTTCTACACGTTGAGATGAGAGAAACAAAATACAACTAAAGATCGAAGAACGCAACTCATGGGAGAAAAATATCAAGAAATTCAAGTTTTGAAGCATTGATTGGAAGAGGAAGAAGATCTTGGTGCAAGATTAATTTCTTTTTCCTACATCTTTATTCAAAACCCGGTGATGTATTCAATAACAACTCCTTTTTTTTTTCTTTTTGCATTATGAGTAACTAAATTTCGTATTAGGGCAAACAATATAATCTACTTGAGACCCTTTATTTTTTATATTTAAGATTCTTGTTATGTACATGTATTGATTTTGNAACAAAATACAACTAAAGAGCGAAGAACGCACCTCAGGGGAGAAAAATATCAAGAAATTCAAGTGTTGAAGCATTGATTGGAAGAGGAAGAAGATCTTGGTGCAAGATTAATTTCTTTTTCCTACATCTTTATTCAAAACCCGGTGATGTATTCAATAACAACTCCTTTTTTTTTTCTTTTTGCATTATGAGTAACTAAATTTCGTATTAGGGCAAACAATATAATCTACTTGAGACCCTTTATTTTTTATATTTAAGATTCTTGTTATGTACATGTATTGATTTTGCTATTAGTTTAGTGCGTTAAATTATTTGATCACTAATTTGATGATTTTGTAAATATTTTACGAATCGAAAGGTAAGTTTGAAATTTAGACCAAATAGTAAAAATTCAGTATATTAGTATAACATGTAAAGATACGTATACTAAATATTGCGATCATTATATGAATTCATAGAACTAATATATCATTTAACTAGGGTTGATTCGCATAGATATATGGGATTGAATTAGTTAAATACGCTCAATGAGAACTCAAGAGGAGTAAATTGAATAAATAGAAAAATTCGATCGAACACTATATTAGACTCTTGAATCTTGAATTAAGACTTAAAGATGATCAATAGGTGAAATTATTCGGCCATAATATCCGTTCATTATTTAAATTCTCAATCAATCTTTGTGTACATTTTAATTAATTTCAAGTGTTTAAACCAAAAAATCACAACATATAATTCTTTGTTTGCTTTCAACAAATTGGAGTTAGAAAAATATTATTAAGTTCTAAAGTATAGTCCTCGTGGGAACAATAGGACTCAAAAATTCACTATATTACTTGTTACGATATCATATACTTGCGATAGAAAAAAGGCAATAGTTTCCTTTTAACCATAGTTGAAAACTATATCCTAAATATTGGTTTAACAATTTATAGGACTAAGACTCAGGAGCATTTGCGAGACCTAAATGCTTATTCGATTCTCAGGTGCAGTAGACATGCACAAGCTACAAAAAACTTATTTCAGACAATATAAAATAAGCCCTCAAAAATTAAGGAGTAAGTACCAGTTTAAGTAGGCACAGAAGCAGCATTGGTGCAGGAAGTCTTCACGAGGAAAAAAATAATCACTAACCTTTGCAGCTGCTCCTGAAGATCTCTGCATCTGGTCAATGCATCTTGATGACTTCTTCTCTCCTCTTGTAACTCATTTTCCAGGCTTTCTATTTTGCTATGGAGGAGGTTTACTTCAGTCTGTATCTCATCTGCCTGTGTTTCAAGTGATTTATACGATTCTGCCATGCATTTGAGTTGAGTCTCAGCCAACCTGTTCGACTTTTGGGCCGATGTTAATTGTGACTTAACCTCAGCGAGAAGATGTTCAGTCTCAAGCAACTGAGACTTGGTGCTTTCCCAGTTTTCAGTACATGTAGCAAGATCAATTGCCATATTATCTCTCTCCAATTTCAATTGTTCAAACTCTTCCAAAGAGCATTTCCACAAAGGGGTTGTTGATTCGGAGGTTGGAACAAGATTTGCATCATGTGAAATCTCAGGATCAGAAGTAGTATCATAAAAGTGGGCACAACCATTTGGACTCTCTCCCAATGAGTCCACTACACCCTTGTTCTCCGGTAACACGATCTTATCAATACAGTCAAAACTGCCGTTTTCCACTTGAGAACTTCTATATCCAAGGACATTAAAGTGAAGCACACATGCTTTGATTAATACTTGAGAAAGATCTAGAACAAAATCCATCAGATTCGTGCCACTTCTATTGATGTCATTATATTTGGCAGAGAATATATCTAGTTTTTGTTTCAACCCTACTCCATCTGGAGATGTTCCCTCAACAGCCTTAGCTTCTTTACCCAGAATCGTTACAAAGTGATAGATCTGAGAAATTGCAACTTCTAACTCTTGGTTAATGGTATGTGCTGCCGTAGTACATAGTTTGCCTTCTCCAGACAAAAGCATTTCCCTTTCCGCCGGAATTGCAGGATACTCAGCACTGGTCTGGTGATCACTTGAAGTGACAGGACAATGAGTCGCCTCAACAACACAATTCACCGAATGGTGATGAAGAGTATCCAGAAAATCCTGAACAACACGACAAATGTCCTCCAAAGCTCCTTCCATGTCCTTCTCCATAGACATTGATTTAAGCACCAAAATCTTCGATTGGAGTTTCAGAAAGATAGGCTGGTCTACTTGTAGTTGAAGACTTGATGCAGTTGCTTCTTCGTTAGGATGTTTTTGGGCTTTTGAATTATTATCCTGACTAGATTGAGCATGTGGGCTTGTGGTGACTTCTACCGTATCCTGGTTCACGATTCCAGATCTTGCATTGGATATATTACCAGATGTATCTGCCCTGGAAACTGTTTTATTTGAATTATTTGAAAGAAATGCTAATTTCTCCATCTCCAGAAAGTCATCCATAAGGTCCAAGTGACTTGCAGTTTCAGATTTTTGTAAATTATCAACATACTTTTGCATCTTGAAATTAGAGAGCTCGGACGTCAATGCTGTAGCACATGACACCGAACAACCGGCATCATCATCATTGCCATCTCCAGCACTGGAGATCAAGCTTGCTGAATCTTTACAATTTTGACTATACGAACCGTCAATTGCAAGCTGAATATTGGATTTGGGAGGACTTTTCTGCTCACTGTTAGCTTGCATTTGCACCTCTAAACTTTGAAGCTTGCTGGCTGTCTTGGCACATATACTCCTAGAGGCTTGCAGTTCACTATTACGGTGCGACAATGCTTCTTTCAAAATCTTTGTTTCTTCTTCCATTGCCAATAGACGTTCTGCAAGTTGCTCATTCTCTTTCTGATACTTCTGCAAATTGTCAAGTGAAAATTCAGGAAGTTGAGGCAAGTGTGGAGAAGGAGGCTTTACTGGAAATCTTCTTAAATGGGATTCTCCATAGTCGCGGCTGAGGTTTTCAACTTCATGTTTCATTTGGGCTAGTGCAGCAGGACCTGGCAATTTCTTCCGAACAAGACCTCGTAACCTTTGACACTCAGCTTCAAGCTTAGCAATTTTCTTTACTCCTTCCAGGTGCTGTTTGTTTGCTGCATTTGCAGACCGTACACTCATGTTCTTCTCCTCATTACGAATTTCAATCTCTTTACTAGCAATATGGAGCTCATAATTGAGTGACTTTATTTCCTTCTCACAGGACTCAATGTTGGTCCTAAAATGTTCTATCTCTGCCTCAGCTTGTGTTTTCTCTTCACTTAGCTTGATCAGCATGTTGGAGCGTTCTTGCAAAGACCTTGATAGTGCAGCATTTTCAGCAGCAGACCTGAGTAAAGTTTGGTCCAAACTAGCTATCTTAGCTTCAAGGTCAAGCTTCATCTTGTCAAACTGTTTTGTTTTGTTAAGAATAACTTCATGTAACTTTTGTTCATGCTCTTCCTTCAAATTTCGTATCTGCCTCATGCATTCCTTAAGTGCACCATCGAAATGTGATGCCCGATCTTCAGCAGTAAGCTTTAACAGTGTGACAGATTCCAGTTGATTTTTCAATGCCGAAGCTTCTGCCTCAGCCTTTTCCCAACCTGTGCAAATGGATTTCAGCAAATAAGTGTCCACGGATTTTTGATTGTTATACAGAAAAGAAAAGCTAAGCAACAGTAATCCAAATATTATTAGCTGTTTCAGAATGTATGGGAATCACATCCATGTCAAACCTGAGACAGCTTCTTCAGCAACTTTGGCATGTTGTTTCACCAGATTTTCTTTATTAGTTAATTCTGAATTAGCATCAGATAGTTTTTCGTTCAATTCCTTTACTTTATCCTCTAAAGTCATCACTCGTTCCTCGTATGACTTCACTTGATTCTCTAATCCAGTTACATGTGCACATGACTCCATTGAAATTTGGACATGCTTTGGTTTTTTACGATTATCCTGTTTAGCCTGTAAGAAAAAGAAAAAATGTATGCAAAAAACATTAAGGATAAATTAAGAACCAAATCAATAGCATCAAAATGGAAAATTCCTAGCTGGGCCTGGTAAAGTCTTTTCAACTCAGCCATAGAAAAGAACAAAATTAACAAAAGAGAGAATTACACCTACAGTCCTCAACTTATTCAAAAATGTGCATTCTGGTCCTCATTCATTTTTTTGGGCTAACAGTTTTACAACTTCAATTTTTGTAGAAAGTGGATCTTCAGAAATGCATTTCGTCCAATATGGCAGTTAAAACATTGCATGGGTCGCAGATGACTAAGGATTTTGGTTGAAAAATGATTTAAATGCACTTTCAATTAGAATAAAAAAGCAAATGAAGGGAGTGCAGTCCAACTGCCTTGTCCTGTCGATCCTGGGAGGCAATTCCTCAAGACCTTCAGCACTAAAAGGAGCAAAGTTATCTCACGGAAACGACATAAATTTGTTGGGCTCCGATACTGAAGTTCATAATTTATTTATTTGCTAGCCTAATTGCAGTGCATGCTCTGACAAATAAGTAACTTGGTTGTTTTGAACTTTAACCAGTGAAAATATTTTATGGCCGACTTAGTGACTTATAAGTGAACATTTTAAGCTTAGCAAAATATGCTCTCAATCGCAAATGCAAGAACTGCATGCTATAATATTGACAAACCTGGTCAGCCTGAGTTTCCGCTACATTGGGAGGGGCAGTAGGAAAGCCTGACATAGTAGCAAGTGGTTTCTCAGGCACTTGCTTTTCAGATGACTTTTTCTTCCAAGGCCAACTTCTTTTATCCATTATATGCTATTTGTCCAAACAAGATAGCCAAATATGTCAGTTAATTTTATTCTCAAAAGTGCACTCGTGCTTAATCAACAAGAACAACCTCAGCGTAGTTCATGGCATATACCACTTAGTCATTTATTTAGAATCCTTGGAATCAATGATAATATAATATCAGTCTAGAATTATTACCAACCTATTTTTCTTGTCAACATATTAACACAAGTTTTCTACGGTTCTAACATCAGGTTACAGTTAATTATTAAAGCATTAATACTGCATTATTACATGTTTTAGCAACTTCCTAACTTCCTTTTTTAAATGGTCCAGTAGGAGTGAAAAATCCTGGTAATATGCACTCAAGTGCAGAACTGGGAGCTTTATTCCCCAATAAGGATGAGTAGACATGATCCACAATTGATGTTTCCATTGAAAATATAAAAAATGGGAAACATCAATCAAAAGTGTAAGCATTGTTCTTGAATTCTACTATAAACGCCACACTATGCATCGCTTTACATTGTGCAACACTTTGAAGTTTTAACATTTACAAGCCCAACGGATGAAAAAATGGAAGAATTAATTATGAGTTGAAAACGAGAAGCTGAGACCTGAGAGTCAAAAAGGTTTCCAGATTGTAAGATTAAAATCAAGGGCAAATAATTGGAGGGTCAGCTATATACATAAAGAAATATTCCCATCAAATCATTAATACATATCCGACATTACAAAAATTATGCAAATTTTAAAGCCATGCAACTATAAGAGATGATTAAAAATATGACAATGGGGATAAAGAAAAGGATAGGCCACCAAAATCAATGAAAATACACCATGAATATGACATTGACATAATGAAATAAAAATACCAAAAAATAATGTCAAAACTCCAAAAAATCAATTGTGTCCTATATTATTAATCATCCAAAAAAAATATTTTTTGAATGGCATGAACAGTAAAATGAGATCATCATCCAAAATTTGAGACAGGAATTGATCACAACAAATGAACCCAAAAATATTAAAATCAAATTGTTGTTTCGAACCTTAAAAAGGTGTAATCATCAACAAATTTCGTGTCTTTAATCTGAACCCAAAATGGTTTGCACTTGAATTTTGACTAATGAATTAAGATCCAAACAATTTCAACACAGAGAAGATTCACAATAATCCTTGAATAATTTCAAATATAATTGAAAACAAAGAAAAATAACCACATAATAATACAAATTGATTCGAGCCCACCTGGAAAACAAAAATGATAAACGGAAGGTTCTCTCAAAACATAAACCCAGAAGGCAAAGTGCTTAAAAATGTGAGAAAGAAGAGAAAAGTGGCGTCTACAAAGAAACAGAGTAAACAAAACAGAAGACAGTAAAAATTTAGTCCCTCAGTGATTCATCAGCTACCAAATTACAATGGTAAACACTAAACATAGATGAACACAAACACATATACGTGTCTGTGTGTGCATGTGTATGTAATCCCACTTACCAGTGAGTAAGTATAATTGCTAGCAAAAGCCAATTTACGTCCAGCTTGTGAATTTAAGATAGAATAAGAAAAATTAAGATCTGGGTTTGAAAATGCTGCTCTTTTACTCTGTGTGTGCGCGCGCGCGTTTTTGGAGGGAGGAGATGGTGGTGGAAGTAGTGGCGAGGAGCGGGGTGGCGTGGGGTAGGGAAGTGAAATATTCTGCTTTAGGTGTAACTTAAAAGGCTATATATTGAAGTTGTTCCAAGAACAGCCGCTCTTATTTTGGAAGCAAAATTGAGAAAATAACATTATTAGTTGTTAATCTATTGTTTGCGTAGCAAATTGGTCTCCAATATTTAAAACATGGCAAATTAGGCCTCAATTTTTATTATAAATTAGACAATCAATCTCTAATAGTGAAAAACATTTAAATATTTATTAGACAGTCGTGAGTCCCTTGCATATTCAATTTTATGAAGCTAAGTTTTATTCCCAACTTAGGTCAATAAACACATGAATAAGGATAGCAACAGATCGGGATAAAGATTAAAATATTTCAATTTCCTTCCCCATTTACTTTTTATTTATTTATATTATGCCCCCGTTTGACACTCATTAATTTTCCATTCTCATTTTCATTTTTCATTTCAACCACACATTGTTCAAATAAAATAATATTACACACAAATCAAAAAAATTCTTCAATTTTCCACCACACATTCTCACATCAATCACTATTCTAAAAAATTTCTTTTCCTCAAAATGGGTTTCAAACAGAAGCCATATTTTAAATTTGAACACATAAAAATGTAATTATATAAAGAGTTGCAATGAGCTAGTATTCTCTGTTCCAACCCCCATTCCTTGGTGTGATGGAAACTTTTCGCCAGAGTTAAGAATACTGGCAAGACATTTATCATCCTTATCTAGGAGGACCAAGTGATGATTTATCAAAAATTTAGAGCATGTTTTCTTCGGTTAAAATCAAATTTTTTAGTTATTTTTTTTTAAAAAAATTGAATGAAATGTATGGTTGAAAAGTTTATATTTGTAAATTTGATAAAATGTATGACTGGAAACGAATTTAAAGAAAAATAAGTTCTTAAAAAAATGTAGCTTTGATTGTTTCCTTCAATATAATAGAGCCCAAACGGGGACTAAATTGTTAAGGAACAACTTGTTCGTTTTAAAAAAGTGGAGGATCAACTTCCAAGTCATGCAGTAGGTTGGGATACAATTGTCAAATTGCTTCTCCATAATTTCGAGCAAACGAAAATACATATTATTTTCGCCTGATGTCTATGGTAAAAATAAATATGTATGAAATATTTTTATTAAATGGCGAAATTGCCCTTCGAAAATGAGATTATGGTAAGTGGGTGACAGGATAAAAGCTGAGCTGTATTTTGGGTGGGGATTTGGAGTCAATAGCCAGCTCATATTTTAAGTATTTTTATTAATATCTAAAATTAAATATTTATTTAAATAAATAAATAAAATTAAAAATATAATTGCTGTGACGGGGATCTTTTTATTGAATAATGTATTAACTATTCAGGTCAAGATCGATTTAACTAATCTTACTGAATCGAGCTTAATTTTTATGAAAATGTTAGAATTTTCTCATAGAAAATTTTTGGTATTCTTAATTATTTAGTTAATATGCCCAAATTAGGATTAATAGTTGTTAATCTATAATAATCAGAAGAAGAATAGAAGTAATTAAATTAGGAAAATGATAACAACCTTTTAACAAATTTCACATTTTTTTTTACGTATGAACCCGCAGCCGTTACCCGTGAGTGCGCACTAGGTGAAACTCACTTCACGTACAGTAGCCCGCAAACCACATAACATTTTTTTTATTTTACGTATGAACCCGCAGCCGTTACTTATGAGTGCGCACTAGGTAAAACTTGCTCCATGTACAGTAGCTCGCAAACCACACATGAAAGATAAATCGCAATAGGCAAATCCGATGCGACGAGCTCGATTAAGAAAGTATTGGCAGAGGATTAGTACAAGAAATGAAAGAATTAAATCAAAGCAAACAATTTGAAGATATTAATACATATATCTGCATATCAATAATTAACAATCATGAAGTGTTGAAAAGAACATCATTTTTGTTTCCTTATTTATGTCCCTTTTTTTCAAATTATATTATATTATCTGCATGAGAAAAAGGACGTATTGATAGGGTCATAGCACCCCATATTTTCTGCAGGCTTTTGGTAACCTCCAATGATCTCTTTCACTTGAGTTTTTTTGTCAAATTAAATTTTAATTAGGTCGATTAGGGTGTAAAATGAGTTAAGTTGTCAAAACATAAGAATTAGATGACATTTTTAGAGGGTTAATCAGAGTTGTCCATCTATGTCGATTCATGCTAGCCACCAAACTCAATAAATACTCGACAAAGAAAAGAATTAGATGAGAATATAAGTATACATCTATACTTCAGGTGTGTGTTGATGCTGAATTATGATTAGTTAAGATATTGGCTACAATTTCCTCCAAATCATGATAGAATGTCTGTTAAGCAACCAATAACACTGCAAAAGGTTAGACGAGTGGTCACTTTCAAAGGGCTAGATACAGGACTAAAGTCTTTATCGTAGCGAAATATTTGCTATTGTTAGGATTCCTGGGGGTGTGGTCCCGCCACTCCTTTGCAATAGGGTTCTAAAGGTCAATAAACTTGATCATCAACTGAGTTTCATGTATTTGATCTGTAACTTGATCAATCAAAGTTCCAAATATGTTTGTTTTTCACCCCATGTCGCAAGATCCAACCAGTTGTCTCGACTCTACTTTCAATGACAACATCAATTGAGTTACAAAGCGTTATAATTTAATATTCACTTATTATCTGCATATAAAACGATCCACTGCTTAAAAGACCTACCAAACAAGCACTAACGGTTATCAACGACAGTATGTGGCTTATATAATAATTCATGTAAAAAAGGAAAGTTTATAGTACTCCAATTTCAGTTACTTTCATTTTGCTTACAAGTAATTAAATATTGCACCATGCCTCATCAAGACAATGCGGTTGGGTAGGTTTGAAACCATTATACCCGATTTTAATTAGTGGAGCCCCGGTGATACTAATCGATTTCTACCTGTTTTAATTGAGAATATTAATTTAAAAATCTTTATTTGCTAAGCTTAAAATGTCAACTTATTCTTAAAATAAATAAGAATTAATTCGAAAAAGAATTTAACACTATCGAAATGTTTAGACATAAAATGCCATATAAAAGTAACTTTTATCTTATTTAAGTTTAGCTACGTTTGGCAAAGATTAAAAATTAAAACTTATTTATTTTAAATATTTTTTCTTATTCTCGTATAATTTCAATTTTAGGCACCGTTCGGTATGGATTAAAATCCAATTAAAATTGAAAATATTGTCGTTATTGGGTCTCACTCGTCTAATAAAAGTCAACAATAACGACTAATTTTTCAATTTTAATCTGATTTTAATCCCTATCGAACGGCCCTTAGAAACTGACTTATTTAATTATAAGTAATTTTTTGCTCATTAAACACACGTTTGCGTGAGGACAAGTGCTAAGAGGTTTTCTTTTTAATTAATGTCTCATTTATTGGCAGGGACCACATAGTTTTCATTTTCGCCTCCAGCGCAGTAGCCCATACGATACGACAGCGTTTCAATTAACCAGTTCCCTAACAAACCGGGATTTGTCGGCAGAAAAACAGCCGATACAGACTACAAGGGGAGTTTCTATCGTCGTAGAGAGGAAGCAACTGAATTTTGGGGCAGTTTGTTGGTTATGTACTTTGTCTGAATCTGAAAAAGGCCAAAATGGGTATTTTGATACTACTTTGTTGGTCACAAATAATTTATTCCACACGACGTAAAGTTATCAAAATTTAGACTCGACGTCTAAAATTGTTCGAATAACTTTTTAATTAGTTGATTCGACTTCGAGAGTTCACTGAGTTATAGTTGGAGAAAGCATCATATTGATGTTGTGTCATCTGAGGACGATAATCCCACTTCGTAGGTTAGGGGCCGGGAGTGCCACAAATGGAATATTCGAGACCGGGCTTCACAAAGTTCAAAAGTTCAGAATTCCAATAGAAAATTTCCCAATAATTATTATTAATATTCTTTTTTTTTTTCATCTTAACTATCTTCGTAATTTTATAGCTCAAGGAAAACAAACACGGCAATAAATAAGGTTACATTTCAAAGAATCTCGGGCACGTCAAACAAAACTTTTGAAAAGTCAAAAATCGTTTATGAGACTAAGAAGTCGATTTTGAGTATATTTGGATAATTTTTTTGGAAAGATTTGTTTTGCACATGAAGTTTTTTATAAGAAACAGAAGCACTATCGAACATACTCTTATTACTCTCAAGAAAAAATATATATTCTCTTGTGACTGTAGATAACGCGAATGTGATATTTGTGTTCGCGCGCAAATAAATTGACAATGACAATATTAAAATTGACTGGCGGATTCGCAAAAAGCAAGAAATAGTTTTGTACTCACAACCAATACAAAAATAACTTAATTATTCATTATCTTCATCGGGACATCATAGTTTATTGCTTTCTTGCTGCCTGCCTTTCTTTATGTTTACAACATTAATTAATTCAAGAAACAAAAAATGTTAAATTTGGAAAAAATAGTGTTTTGCTTTTTTATGCTTATTCATTTTACGATTCTCTATGTCCCTTTCATGTAATTATGATAGCTCACAGTTACGAATGGAGATACATCCAAAACCTACTTTCACACGTGGATAGTTCCACTGTGTGTAAATGTTTTCTTGTACATTTTCATCATTTTAGAAAGGAAAAATTTCCCTTTCAATTACATGTCGATTTCTTGTTCTCCATTATTTTAAAAATACATTCTCTCTCTCTTATTTTCACCTACACATTTTTTTCAATAAAAAGTAATAATACACGCAAATCCAAAATTTTTTCTTAATTTTTAATCATACATTCTTCATTAAATCAGTATTCCAAAATGTATATTTATAGCATGTCTGATATTGCTAATAAACAGAATTTGCACCGTTGCAGGCACTATTCAGCCGCAGTATTTGACTTTTTATCTCATGGCACAGTAACAAGTTTGAAAAAAAAAAAGGTCCAAAAAGTTATTTCTGACTGATTTTAAGCAGAACAGACAGGGCATTAATATTGTCTTTTGGTGCTTAGATTGATCTTTAGTCGATTTTACTTGACACTAGAGTCAAATATTTTTCAAATTTGTAACACTTAGGTCGTCCAATGTATTGCACTAAAAACCAAAAAATATAAAAATAATGAATTTGAAACACTATGTCCTCTATCTATTTTCTTGACATTGAAGTCAAAAACTTTTGATTTTGTGACGAGACAGAAGTAATAGTTGCATGATATCAAGACTTAATCTCGAGCGATAAGAGCAAAGTTTTACTAGATGAACAAATAAAGGGCTTGTCTGGGAGTAATTAAAACTCTTTTTTTTTTTTTACCGTCGAGTGTTGCAACGGTAATAATTTCACGGAAATGGGCGATTGTTGTGTGAAAAACAGTAAAAAAAAAAAAGGGCTCAAAAATCAGTTTCCTCCCGTTGAAAATCATTCACAGACAGCCGCCAAGTCTTATTTGAGGGTAAAGGTGAAATGTAATATTGAAGCATTGACAAAATTTGTGGGTCCCATGAAATGTGGGATAAAAAATATGTTCGGCGGACAATAAATTTTATTTTGCATGACTTTCCAACCAGGCAATTTCGCTCCCTTAGATTTTGATTGGACAAAGTCATAATGGTGGACTTTGGAGATATTTTTTCAACTTGATGGATCATCTAACAATAGTTATTATAATAAATGAAGGGTAATTAATATACAGCTTTACAAGATTGAGACAGCTCATTCATCCTAATCTAATCACATTCAAATTCTTGATTGGACTTAGTTTTCCGAGTAGCACACTCAATTGACTGTCGTTTTGCTTTTGGTTGTTTTTCGTTTTAGAACTATTCTTAGCTTAATTAATTAGCTTCCTTTTAAAGACAAAATCCATGCATGAATTATGTTTGTGCTTTTGAGTGAAAGAATTGATTGATTTGTTATTAACATCTTGTCATGTGTGTGTAGTTTAAGCTATGAATTTGAGCAATTTTATTTGAATCGTATATAAAAGGTATTGCTGATAGAAATTAAAATTTTAATTTTAATATAAGTTAAAATTAATAATTAATTTTAAACACATATACTATGAGATCCACAATTTTTCAACCACGCATTTCATCAACTTTTATTGAAATCAACTAAAAATCTGATTTTACTTCCCACCAACTAAGGGCGTGCTGATGAAGGTGTCAATAGTGCACCGAGTTGACCACCAAAATGTTGACCACCTAGACGACAGATGCAGTGTTGGCAGAATATGATTGAATATAAAAACTTACTGCTTTAAACAATCCTATTCCAATGAATAATGAATGCTATGTGGATCGTAAGTACCCATTAGTCATCGCAATGAGGAAAGCCAATTCAACGAATCGAATTCTAAAAGATTTTTTTGGAAGAGGATTGAGAAACTCAAAGTAGATTTCTTGAAATAATTTTTGAAATCAAACTAACTTATATCTCAAAATACTCTTAACTCCATTATCGATTTAATAAAATCTAATTGAACTCCTTACTCGAGATATCCAAATCACCCACGAAATCTATATGCTAAAGCGTGTTTACAAAATCTACTTAATCGATTCTTCTCACTCAACAAATTTATCTGCTATAGTGTATATATCTCCTTAGTCCTTGTACAATTATCCAAATAACCCACGAAATATTTCTGCTCGAGTGTATACGAAATCGAATTGATCGATTCTCCTCACTCAACAAATTTATGAAAACATGATGAAAGTGTCCAATACATTGTCCACTGTAGGCAAAATCTATCTTTTTCATTGAAGATTCAATATGTATACGGTTTTCCCTAATTGTTTTGTCAAAAGGACCCTTATTTACGAAAAGGAGAGATTTGTGTAAATAAGAATAAGATTAAAACTTCATTGGGTCATTTTGAGAATTAAACCCTTGTTTGGTTTAGGTAAAAATTATATTTTAGATTTTAATAAAAGTTAAAATATGTGATTAAAAAATTGATAAAAATCGTAGATTCCATGAAATATGATCCAAAATAAATTTTGATATAAAAGAAGTTTAAAAAAATTGGAGCCAAACAAATCTCTTATCCTGTGTCCTTTATTGGGCCAAAAAGCCCATCCAAAATTCTGGCTTGTATGGGTCGTTTATCTTTTATGCATTTGAATTGAATAAGATTTTTTCCAAGCTTTATCCTTCAAGTCGAATTGAAACGGGTCTTTCGAGTGAGACCATTTGATTTTGAATCGAGCCAAAAAATTATGAGTTCGAACTTGATTTTTCACAATATATGAACCAGTCTTAGATGAACTTGAACTGACCTCTATAAACTTTCATCAAGTCCCTAATACATATTCATTTTTTCTCAAGTTTATTTTTAGCAAACATAATTTTGTACGTGTACGTTTTTCATGAAAACCCCGCAAGCGTACGGAATTATTGACAAATAATAGATTAAGTGAGTTGATAGTATCGTCACACATGGAATAAATTCATTTCAAGTTTACCACTTTTTTTATGGAATCTGAATTATGCAACACAAAAGTCATTTTGATTTTGATTTTGCTAAATTATTTTAAGAAAGCTGTAAAATTTTGATTTTGAATCAAATCATGGATAATTTTATCGAATTTCGAATCTGCATATTACTATCTATTTTAATTATTGATTTGTAATATATTCATATTCATACATTCTTGATTATACAATCATATTAATCTAATTGGGTCAATTTTTAGAACATTATGCCTAGTTTCCTCATTTGATTTTGAAGTACATATCATATAAAAGTAGTATGAAGAGACAAGGTCGTGGTTACTCGCAAAGATCCAGTTTGGAGTACTGTGGTATGAGATCAATTATTTTTCTCCTCTGTTTTCTTAATTCCTTCTTCGCAGCTCCTTGAAGTTCATCAATTGAAATCTGCATTAACTGTACCTTTGTATTTTCTGCTTTAAACTAGTTTTTTAGGTCCAATTCATATTTGTTAAATTTTGTAGGTGGTATTGGAAGGTGAGGTATGTAAACAGGTTGAAATTTCTGTGGGAAACTGTGAGGAGAAAGGATATTGAGATACCTTAATATGTGTATGAAGAGGAAGAAGAAATGGAGTACCGTCCACCCACCATGGATTATGTGATGGAGAATGATCACCCAATATTATATGGAGCTCCAATTCTTGATTGTACAGTTTCAACCTATTCCACGAGGAGTATTGCTTAGTGTAATGTTAGTTTTTCTATAGTTTTATGGAGAAGAGTCTTAGGGTGTATTGCACAAGGACGAATTCTCTTTTCTTGATTTCCCATTAGTTTTATGCACATGTAAATACAT
>CAIGRH010163672.1:0-20664 GCA_903798295.1 Fraxinus nigra | reverse complement strand
CTCGCCCATGAGCAAACGAGCCACGAGCCAGCCCGGCCCATTGACATGAGATCTAGATAATAACATACACACATTGTTCTTGTAAACTCAAGTCTAATTAGAGGTAAAGATTAAAAATAAATAAAAAATGGAGAACTTTCGAATTTCGGAACTTTTATAAGGGGCGCTTCCTTGTATTTGATATTTTCATTTTACTAATTACTAAACCCTCCTTGCTTAATGAAGGAAGTTTTGTTGATACTCGACCTGTCAACTTCAATCATATCGCTGATGCGAAGGTGATGATGGCTGATGACATTTTGTCTACAAAATAAACTCCAATGTCAAAAATTATTTTAATGAATTGTTTTGAATTTTTATTCATTGAACAAATTTTGTTAATTAACAAAATTTAGAAGAGTCAAATAAAGTAGTTTCTAAATTTTTTAATATTTTATTAACTTACTAAAATTAATTTTACGGTATGCATAAGTGTAATTACGAACTATATACGTACAAAGTGTATTAAAATGAGTAGCTTCTTTTGATTAAAAGGTAAAAAAACATACCATCAATTTAACTTGTCTTAGTTATGGATTGTTGTTATCAAAACTTGGGTTCACGGATTGGTACACCTCCTTTCCCTCAACTCAACTCAACAAAATAAAATAAAAATGTTCCATGTGGACAATATCAAAGAAAAATTTGAAGTTAAAATCTAGAAATTGTAATGTACAATCAAGTTAGTTCAATTCTTTTGTTCATGTCGACCCTAGTAGTGTCGAGATCCTCTTGATTTTAAATTCCAGCTAAAAATCATATTTTTAGTAGATTTTAATAAAAAATGATGAAAAAACCAATAAGGATAATTATGCACCTGGGATTTGGGCTGTTTTTCACCATCTTTTTTCCATACTTCCTCCACTTGAAGCCATCATCAAGTATCTCAATTTCTGACCTGGTTTTAAAAGCAACCTTCTTTGTGATTTCTTTATTCTCCCTGCCACTTCTACCATCTCCTGATGCTGCAACTACAATATTAACGAAGAAAAATAAGTAATATTTTTTCTTTCAGTTATTCTGTATAGTATAAGCCATTACCTATCCAAAATGAACTAAAAGAGTTGTTAGTTAATTGCTTACTGCCGTTGGGATCTTCATGGTAGCTGCTACTTCCCCCAAAGTTAAACGCGTCATAGTTCTGGCTTTCGGGATAACCAGAGACGATAAGTTCAAGATCGTCCTTCTTCCAGTCAGTGAAGTCGAAGAAATCTGAATGCTCAAAGCTCATCTGGTAGTCATATGGGTCCATGTTCGAACCGGGCATGTTTGTGTTGGGATAATTCTCAGCCATGTATATAATCTGACTGTTCTTGCAGGTCTCCATATATATATATATAAATACATGTTTGCTTCAGACCTCAATTTGTGGGGTGAGATGGGGTGGGGTGGGGGATGTTCAGCAGCCTTCCTAGGACGTCGAATGAAGTTTCGCAGGTGATTCTTCACTGATTTGGACTGGTGGCTAAGGAATTTAATTTTTATTTCTCAGCGCTCGGTCCAAGAATTGCCAAACGTCAGATCATGACGCAAATTTTATGTAATAGAAAAGAATGTTATGGTTGACTTCTGTAGACAGTGATTTTGATTTGTTTTTGTTCAGTCTTGCCTCGACCAACCCCTTCACCCAAATCATGGTTTGATCCCATGACCGATGACTCCTAGACCATGAGATGACAGTCTTCGCATTCTTTGTGAGTGGATGTACCGTCGTCAACTACGTAGAGTCTAATCATATTGTAATCGATTTTTTTTTTAGAAATACATCGGAGCATCATATTCTTTTGTGTACAGGAGAATAACAGGTTGAAGGGAGCGTGGTTAAAATCTATGGACGTCAGGTTTCGAGTAAATTTGGGCGTCAAGAGAAAAAAAAAAAATTAAATTTTTATTTATTATTTTGTGCAAAATGTTGTACAAGAACATGCCCATGCTGTTAGATTTTGTATGAACATCAATGATTGTAAGGTTAAGACTCATATAGTAAGTTCACACTTGGATGAATAAAGTTGGTTTAGATAATAGGTGGTGGGTATTGATTAATGAAAAGTTGGCTTCGAGGAAGATGGATAATATTAATAGTACATAAATTAATTTAATGAAGTTTGGGTCCAGTCAAAATCAGCAATGATATAGTGGCAATTGCTACAAGTTATTCATTTACATTTAAAAGAATTAGTTAAAGAGAGTACTTTTGTATTTCAAAGAAATGCTTCGCTTTATATTTTTTTTTTATTTAAAAAAAATCTTGTGTATTAGTTAAATTTTACTATTAGGCTCCCATTTGATTCAGTTAAAATATTTGATTAAAATCTAAATTATAGATCAATAATTAATTTTAACCTCATATTTTATAGGACTTACGACTTTTCCATATATTCCATCAATTTTTTATAAAAATCTAATGAAAAACTAATTTCTATCTTAAATCAAACAAGGACTAGATAAGTTTGTAGGCTTTGCAAGAACCTTTATGCCACTTTAATGACATGTTTGGTCCACTAGAGTCACGGACGGATCCAGGATTGGATCTAAGACCGAACTACAAAATTTCAAATCGGGCTAATACGTGAAAAAAAAAAAATTTACACATGAAAAACTGTTATAAAAAAAAACCTTACAAGTTTTTTTTTGAGCCGGCCATCCCTGATTAGAGTGATTGTTAAATAGGACATGACAAATTTTATTACACGTCTCTCTTTTTGTACAATCATATCAATTACTATTTCGAATATGTACTAATGACGTATTAGATATATATTTAATTTTTTTTTAGTTTAAAATCGCATGCTTGCCCAAGCTTATATATATTTATAGTTTGATCGACTCGGAAATAATTAGAACATGCACTAAATAAGGAGAAAAACAATATCCTTCATAGAGCTCAATTAATTACTATTCCCATTTTCCTAGGTTTTTCATGCAAGTGATACCCTCACTTTGCAACTTTATAGTATGTTTGGTGGATTGAGTTGGCGAAGATTGAGCAAAATAAGCAACAAATTTTCTCACATTCAATCATGAATAAATCCTCATGTACATAAATGAGGTTTACACGGCTTTTACACCCTCTTACGGTGGTGGACCCCACTGTAATTAAAAAACTTAAAAAAAATTACCTACCCACGCATGTGTGAGTGTATGTAAACCACCCTCCTCCCCCTCTGTAAATGTAGCACTGTTCTTCAATCATTCACCTTATGTAAATACAATACATCTGACAACATGTTAGGTACTGTACGACAATATTGAGACATACTATATGTACATAAATGTACACATATGAGTTGACATAATGTGAGTAGGGTGAGACACATGCTACAGTATCGTGAGCTCCACCCTCCACTCACATTATGTGTACATCTACGTGCAGGTAGATTAATCATGAATAAATTAAGAAAGAGATAAACAAAGTGTACTATTCCAATGTTGTAGACAATGTCAAAGTTACAGGGATTGGTAGTCTGGGCAAGGGTTGACTACTATCATTAATTTCAAAAGATCCCTTTCTAATTAGAGACCGCCCTTCGGGTCTGGCGGTCCCAAGTAAAGAGTCAATTCAATTATGGAGGAAATTTCTCTTTGTATTTCGAGTTAGGTATCAAACCATATTAGGGGTCATTCCAAGCTGAAGTTTATAGGAAATAATAAAATTTCACAAAACTCGAATTTGTTGATTTGAAATATCAAATACTAAGAAATAAATAATAATTTGAGAAACTTCTCAAAACTCTTTATTTAATTCAAAATTCAATTACAACTTGTATTTAAAGCAGTAAATAAAGTTTGGATAATAACTAATTTGTAGATAAAGACTAACTTCTATAAGAATAAAAGATAAAATTAAACTCTAAATGGAATTGAAATTCTAATCTAACTAAAATTAAGAAATTATCCAAAATAAAAACAATGGAATTGGATTGAAACATGTTGTACATTATGAGTTTTGCTCGCTAGATCGTTTCCACTCAAAATATACACAAACATATTTGAAAACGGACATATTCGAAACTTCATATTTTCGATGTCGATCCTACTTTTTCATGAAGCTTTCCTTTTTATATTGTATGAATAAGTTGCATGAACCATTCAAGACTGGGGATTAAGGAATCATAATCAATTAATTAAAATAAAAATAGGGCAAATGAATAGAGAACTTGGTTATTGTTCATCATATGATTCATATTTGCAAGGCATCTTTAAAATTTGGCGCAGGTTTGCTTTACTCGATACTGATACTTGATCTTCTTTACCAAAATGTTGGATGAGCAAAAGACCATCCAATATGACTCTATAAGGTTCTGATTAGAGAAATGATGCTAAAACGGGAAGGTATCAACTCTTTTTAGTAGCATTTGAACATGAAATATCACACGAATAAAGCAGCAACTAGCTTTATTGACTCCACCAGAGGAGCGTAGCGATGTACGTGCCGATTTCCTATTAGCTAGTGTAACTCATCTCACCTAACGAATCAATTAGCTGTTCTGATGAGCGAGTTTGCTANTACTGATACTTGATCTTCTTTACCAAAATGTTGGATGAGCAAAAGACCATCCAATATGACTCTATAAGGTTCTGATTAGAGAAATGATGCTAAAACGGGAAGGTATCAACTCTTTCTAGTAGCATTTGAACATGAAATATCACACGAATAAAGCAGCAACTAGCTTTATTGACTCCACCAGAGGTGCGTGGTGAGGTACGTAAAGAAAAAAAGAGAGAGAAGAGGAGATGGAAAACCAGTTTTTAATCTAAAATATGCAGAGTGGCTGAAGCGCGATCAATTTGTCTTATCGCTGAGTGCTAGTGCACAGGTTCTAGGACTCTCTTCTCTTTCTCGCGTTAGATATTCATCTACATTTTCTTGCTTGTATTTCTTCTTTCTCACTCTTTAATTGGGGGTCGAGTTAGCTAAAGTACCCCATATTTGGTCCAACTCGACTTTGGTTGAACATCTCGTTGAGTTTGAGTAGAATTTCTTTTTAACAAACAAAACAAGTCGTCCTCAATAGAACTAAATTCATTGAAATAAGTCCTTGTTAGATTTTGTTAAAATTCAAAATAAAAAAAAAAAAATTTTTATTTTTTTTTTCTTTAAATTTAATTGGGCCCAAAATTCAAAAATTTTTTTTTTTTTTACTAAATTTTGTTAAAATTTGATATTGAGAAGTTGATAAAAGTTGTGGATTCCATGAAATGCGTGGTTAAAAATGAGTTTGAAAAAAATTAATTTTAGAAAATATGAGCCAAACGGGGACTATAAAATCATCGTTTTCCTTTCAATTAAACATAGTACTGAGACTTAAACCTAGTCTCGTGTATACGCATGACAAAAAAGTGCAGAGAGAGAGAAGGATAGTTGATTGGGACTTCTGTTAATTTTCTTACATTCTTCGCAGTTTCTTTGTATTTTTTATTCAATATATTTTCTAGTCTTGATGTCATTTTACCTATTATTTTTTTAATTTCACGCACAAGTAGTCTTTATTGATAGTGAAATTATGGTCCCATAATTATTTTACATATAATTCCTGCCTAATTAATTCCATTGTTTAGTATTCCACCCACAAGAATTGTATTGATAGCAGCCTTTATTTTCACTTGTGTACATCAACAAACAAATGAATAATAAATCCCTATTTAGTATACATTCTATAAAACTCATTTTTTATACCCACTTTCATCTACACGTTCTCTAAATTAAATTATTTTACATGTATCTAATAAGCAACGAGACGAAATTGTGAGTTGTCAAATCTTGTTGCAAAGTCTATGTATCGCACTTAAATTAGTGATTAAATTACTAATAATCTAAAGGAAAAATAAATAAAAAAGAAATGGACAATAAAGAAAATTAAATATTAAAAAAAAAAGTAATTCGCCCTAAATAAATTGAATTATTCATGAATAATATAGTGTTGGATTTTTCATAACCTATTCACGTTGACTATTTTTGGCTATATCTTGGCTCAAAGCAGGGACCGATTTAGGGGGCTGGGCCGAGCTATAGCCCGGTTCAATTCCTGACTCGTTATTAGTCAAGCTTGTAATTCGATCTATATGTCTCTTACTTAAAGAAAGCCTATTTGAAGTCTAGGAAATTACGCCCATTACAACAATTTAAATAAGTATTCATCTATTAGCTTGCAAGTTTTTAAAATTAAAAAATAAATAAAAAATACTACGATTTATGGAGTAAAAATGATAATCAATAAATATAATCACTTGTCTTATTAATCAAATTAAACACTCATCACTCCACCAAACACGCATATCAATAACTACAAATACCCCACCACACCCCAGCCCACGCCCAAAATCCCCAATCTACATCTTCTCCATTACACAAAGATTAAGAAAAATTCAAGAGTCGATTCCAAAAAAATCATTTTTCATCTGCAAATCGCCTTATCATATCTCGGTTGTGATTTTCTACATGTAGTGTCCGATAATACATTATCTAAAGTGCGATTTCAGCATTTTTGGGATTCATACATCATGTGATTCACTGTCCCAACTCAAATATCTTCTATATCCAACCTTTTTACATTATACAGATGATCGTTGAAACATAATATCATTTGTATGTTGAAACATTCTTGGTCTTGCAATTATTTTGACTTGCTTATCATGTTGGTGAATTACTATTTTCCATTCAACATATTGGTGCATTTGACCCGATTATTTTTACATTGTTTTTGTGATAGTTAACAATTCAAAGCGATTGATCTTTTACCTTCTCATCAATTTTTATACAATTATAATTGTATTACTTGAGAGTGATTGTTGTTGCCATGCTCTTTCGTGTGCACACACTAGAGTATCAGCGAATCATAGATGGATTTTACTTATCAGTAAGAAAGTAAAAGTAAATCATAACACTTCCACACTTACCATAGAGGGAGCAACAAGAGTAATTCACCAATGTGATAATCAATCGCCAACTTTATTACATTCACATTATCATAAAAAAAGGATGAACCGCAACCTTGACGGCCCCCACCTGCCCTGCTCTGGGCCTTGGTGAATGAGGTAAATCGCAGGTTATGCCTCAAAGGATGCAAGGTGAAAGGCTGCTTGTACACTTGCACTTACCCAAAGGCCAAAGGCCAAATCCATATTTCAGGATTTGAATCCTTGACACGGCAGCCTCAATCAAAGCTGAAGTTTTTCTACCTTCCCCTCTTACCACTTGGAGATGTGCCCTGGGGGCCATTCACATTATCATATGTAACAAGCAAATATATGTTAGTCTATTCTGTAATAGTAGATAACACAATTCTTGGTCAGGAAGCCAAAAGGAAATTTACACATTAGCAGTGACTTGACTATAGTGAATTGTGATTTTTTTTTTAATCATGAAATGATTATGGAAACCTCATTTGTAGTTCAAAAAATACTAATTTTATGGGTCGACATTGTGTTTATACAAACCAACTTCTTTACAGAGACGTGTATGATGTACATGTTGTCACGAACGAAGAAATGAAAAAATATAATTGCATTTAGTAATTTCATTTGTACTGCTCAGAATCAGCAGACCTATGTGTTTTCAACAATCAGGTTTATAAGATAACGTTTACACATAATAATGATAAGAAATCTAGCGAAGTAGCTATACAATAAAATTA
Source organism: Fraxinus nigra (assembly GCA_903798295.1). Lineage (NCBI taxonomy): Eukaryota > Viridiplantae > Streptophyta > Magnoliopsida > Lamiales > Oleaceae > Fraxinus > Fraxinus nigra. Next base: position 12,991 of record CAIGRH010163672.1, on the reverse strand, counting down.
CCTATAACTCTTGAATATGAAATCCTCGATAAGAAATCAAATAACGAATAAGATCGAGATTTTTATGGTAATATAGATATTATCCACTGTGAAAATCTTCCAGAACTGTAGTATTTTTTCGGTTATGTAGTATTTTCTGTTTATTATTTAATATGATAGTAGATAATTTTTATTTTTTTTAATAATTGTAAGGTATATATGATTTTTTCCCCCTTCGAAGTCTTCTCCTCCATCGCATTTTGCAATTTTAGGAAAATGTTGATTTTATCATCTAATATTTGTTTACAGTCTCTTTGTTTGTAATCAAACAAAAAATAGAAGTTCAAGTCTTATCAATTAGATTTGGCTAACGCTGTCTAAGCGATTGAATGATTGAAGTATGAAGTAATTTAACTCATTAAAAAGTCAATCGACCTTGACCCTTCGAGCCAATCCACGAGTTAACTCATCAATCCACTATGATAATCACATCGTGCTTCTAGCCCGACCACCAAAAATACAACCTAATTTGTTTTGAGTTATTTACAAGAAGAGTTTCCAAAAGGTAAAACCTAAGGGTAGTTTCGTTTATTGTTTTCAAGCTGTTTTCGATTTTACAAAATACTAAAAATGTGTTTGGTTTGGTATCATTGAAAATGCATGTCTAAAAACAATGATAAATTTATAATATAAAACTTAAAATGCATTTTTGACGTTTTAAGTGTTTTCAGTAAAAATTCTGAAAACACTCAAAACATGGAAAATTAGTGTTTAAATAAAATTTCATTTCAATAAATATTTTAAAAAATATAATTCAAAAAAATTGAAAAATAAATAAAGAAAAAAATGAAAAAAGAAAATATGCAATTCTAAAAGAAATAAAAATTTTTAAAAATAAAAATCCTAGAAAACAAAATTATAAAAAAATCTAGAAAAATAAAAATTATAAAATATATAAATAGTTCAAGCTCTTAATAATTATTTACATAAGAGAATTTTTTTAAAAATATTTAAATGGATATAGATAAAAATATTCTTAGTCTATGTCATTAATCTTTATTTTTACATAGTAATCAAATTTCATGAAATAAAATGTCATAAAACAGATTTTTAGAATATCAAAACAAAGGTGTATTCTAATTTTCTGTTTTGAGAAATAATTTTTCGAAATGACAAACTAAACTCGTTTTTAACAATTTTAAAATAGGCTCTTTAAAAAAAAAAACTCAAAATGAATTTAAAACTCAAAATGAAAATTGAAAACTAAAATACAAACCAAACGATCTCTAAAATCTTCAGATTTTTTTTTTCTTTTTCATAGATAATTTAATTTTATAATTTGCAAAAAAATATCAAAGTGAACATTTAATTAGTGGCGGAGGCAAACATTTTGAGTTAGGGCATAAATAGAGGTGAAGATCAAAACTAACACATTTATATTTGCTACATTTGTTCCTCAAACTTCTGCTTTTCCTATATCTTCCTCTGTATCACTTATGCTTCATAGTATTGTGCTTATATATCTTTCTTATTACATATGGAATCTCAATGAGATCACATGTAAGTGTGCGAGAGACTTTAAATGAAATCAACACATATATGGTGATTAAATGCTACTTATTTTTGGTCCTATTAAAAATCGTAGTAAATGTTATGACGCGTCAAAATGGCTCATGTGAAGAGTTAGACACATCTTTTTAAGATAGACGTTTAACGCATATTTAACTATTTTCGATTTTTGTTTAGACTATTTGATATGTCTATGATGTAATTCTCGTAACGAGTTCCAAGATGACGCGTGCAATTTATGGATTCGACTAGCGTACGATTGTTGGAGAATTTCTAAAATTAACATGTTATCAAAATACCAGTTTGAAACGAGACTACTTTGATGTGCCTACATTTAATGTCGTTTCGTGCATTGTTCACGAATTGAAAAATTAGGTAGTGAGCACTTCAAAATGATATTAAAAATACAATATTTCGACTTCTGGTATCCTGTAATGACCCTAAAAATTCATAGAAAAAAAGAAAAAATAAAAATTAATAACGGTCAAATAGTGGCTTAATTTATATACATTTTTATGGCGTGTCAAAGTAGGAAAGTAGGAATTGATTTCCATCCACAAAGTTTGCAAATCTAGATGTCATTTGGACGTAATTCAATTTAAATTACATTTGGGTTCCATTTCAAAATCTTAAAACAATAATCTTAAAATCAATAATCAAGCCTTCTGATCATCCAATAACATAAATGATCAAGACTTCCAAAGATGTTTATAATACTGATTTTTGATTTCGAAAAAAATAAAATAAAATTGGTGGGTCACTTGACCCATCAGGACCCACTGTATGACTGTCAATGCATTTAATTTTCAATCATGCTATTCTTACATCTTTGGTACACAATTTTGTACACAACTCCCTCATATGGGGGTGAGGCCCGCGCTTGTGGTCCCACGTGGGTCCACCCCCATGTGAGGGGGATGTGTACAAGATTGTGTATCAAGGATGTACAATTATCATTTTTGTTTAATTTTTCAATTCTATCTTAATTATAAAATAGTTTTTAAGTTTTCAAACTAGAAAAAAATGGATTGGACTGATCTGGATATTGGTAGGGATTTTTGAAAATAACCATGTCATCTCATCAATAATAACGTTGTGTTTGAGCCACATTATTTTGAAAGAATGTATTCTGAAATAGTAAATTAATGAAGAATGTGTGGTTGAAAAAAAAAAGGAAAAATTATTAATGTGATGTAAAATATTATTTTATTAAAAAATGTGTGGTTGAAAATTAGTAAAATAATGAAAATGAAAATTTTAATGTGTACCAAACATGGCTAAAAATACGAAACCATGACACGACTTTAATAACCCAAATTCAAAGCAATAGCGATTTTGGTTCAAGTACAGTGCATTACAATTCGAGAGCCCTACTTCTCCCCTCTTCTTTCTGTTACTCAAAAAAGTGATCCATGGCGCCAAAGAAGCCGAAGCCAAAGGTAATCTCAAACTCAGCTGCGAAGAATTTGAAGCCGGAGGTAAAGCGACTCGATAGGTCGGCTTACTTCGCTAGAAGAGAAGCCGCTAAGGTCTTGCGCAGCGTTCTCCATGGTGACGCTCGGCGGCGAGCCGTTGGATCTATCAAGTCCCTTGTTTACAGTCCAACAATCAGAAACAAAAAAGCCACCTACGCATTGGTTTGCCAAACGCTCAAGTGTAAGTCAGCAACGTTCCTAGCTAAACTTCATTTGTTGCTATTATGCATTTATGCTAGTAATGAATAACCACTAATGCATAGTGTACAAGTTTTGAATATGCAGTTGCTTTGATAAGTAGCTATGCATAAACAGTAATCCAGTGTACAAGTCTTGAATCGATAGGTGCTTTGATAACTAGTTATGTATAACCAATAATGCATAGTGTACAAGTTTTGAATCAGTAGTTGCTTTGATACTAGAGAGTAGAGGTAATGTTGATATGTTATATATATCTATTAAAAAAAATTCAGGCTTTCTCTAGTCAGTTTCCAAATGTTTTGTCGTTGGTCTATCTGTGTTTGCAGATCTCCCAATTATTAAGGATATTTTGGTGGCTGCGAATGTACTTAGTGGCAAGTGGAAGGTAAGAACATTAAGCACTACTGGATTTTGTATGCATGAAGACGAGACAATTTCATGGTTTCTTGATTGAGATTCTATATATTTGCTTACTAATCTGATATCTATTTTGCTGTTTGCTTTACAGAGGCAAGGAGAGTTAATATATATAATCACATATGACATTCTTTTTGGCCAGGTGATTTTTCTCCCTTAACGAGGATGCGAATTAGTTAAGACTATAATTTATTTGTCTCTTGATTTGATTTCTTCTAGGCATCTTGGCTTCATAAAAGAAATGAAAAGTAAAATAAGGGAAAGCTTGAATTTTCTTTTGAAACAAAATAGAAATCAAACCTGAAACTTTTTGAATATGGTTGAATATCTTGAGAATTAAAGAAAATAGTTGCATTCATGTCAAGTGTCGTTTCCATTGATTATGTGTATACCTGCATTTGCCTCATTTTTTTGAACCAAACAGAGAATGTGGTTTTCCCATTGCATCCTTGTTAAAATATAGAATCCAAAGAGAGAAGTTTATTGTTCAAGAGTATGTAATACGTGTTTCTTTATGGCTGTCTGTTTTGTCATATTGTTTATATCGTTATCATATTGTTTATTTCAGTTTAGTTTCTCCCTGTAGGAGGGCTCAGTAGTTGGTGATGCAGAAAAGTTTGTACTGCTAAAAAAAGATGCATTACAGTCAGCTTTGGCACAGATTTTAAAGCGTAAGGGAGTGAAAAACATAAAAGACTTGATGACATCTTCCATTTCTTCCAGCTCCTTTCCTGCTTCTGGTAAATACGTGGACTCTCAGTCAACCCAATTGGCTTAATAACATTTAATATGAAACTCCTACTAAAAAAACAATGACTATAAGTGTGACCATCTATTCTTGCTACAGTTATCAAAATATATCATGTTTGTGGTCAATGTTGATGTGGAAATATATTTTATGCATGCTTCAGAAAATTACCTAGAAAAGTTTTAGGTTGGAAGAAGAAGAGTGATTTTGCAATGTTTAGAGATTGCTTGAACCAAGAAACAAGGAAACATCTTGAAAACAGCGAAGAATCACAGACGAAGATAAATATTTGGCACAAAGTAGCACAGGTTTGAGGCCACAATGCGGACACACACTTAAAATTGAGAGGATTAGAGGAATGCAGTCTCCCTCCAACCTTTTCTTTACCCCCATTGAATGAAAAAGTTTGAACAAGAACCCTTACCTTAGATGATCCATAATTATTGCCTGCATTCTTCTCAAACTTAATTATTGATTTGCTGCTGTTGCATTATCCGATGCCCCTCCAAAAAAAGAATCATATATTAAATTATCTAGACATTGACCACTGAGGGGCAAGTGCAGTGTATTATTTACCGTATGAATGTTCTTCATATCTTAGTCAGTTAGTTGTCCATGTCCAGCAGATGTACCGAAACCTCGTTATGTTCGCGTAAATACTCTGAAGATGGATGTGGAATCGGCCTTGCTTGAGTTGAGGAAACAGTATGAGGTATGCTGTTCAACTTATACAAATACACCATACAATATTGATCTTAAATTTTTTCCACTTTCATGACAAGTCTTTCCATCCACTGGTGGTGAATTGCTGCTCCCATGGTTTGGGCATTGGTGCATGCAGTACTTATAGTTTTATGTATGTCGAGAGCAGCGCATTGTTATTAGCTTTTGGAGTACTTTCAAGTTACCAGATTATGAGAGTGAGTGAAAAGAGTCATTAGCGAGAGCTTTAAGAGGGTGTTTGGTGTAGATTAAAATCAGATTTTAAGTAGATTGTGATAAAAGTTTTTGAAATGTGTGGTTGAAAAGATGTGGGACCATGAAATATGTGGTTGATATTGATTGTTTGACTTTGATTTAGATTAAAATCAGTATAAAATCTGGCCCAAACAGGCCTTAAATTTGGAGATGCTATAATTTGGCTACTCGCTACTAAATATGGAGAGACTATAATTTGGCAGCATATAAATCATGGTATACTGATACACTGGAAGGAACTTTATCTTGTCAATAGCATCTGATGTTAACAATTTTGTTTGATTACTGTTAGATATGTTTAGGATACTTAACATGATCCTTTCAATGAACTTCATCAAGTATTTAGCTGCTATTCTTTTATGTAGTCTCATCTTTTGTTTAACCATGGGGTGATTGTGACTCTTAACTATATCAATTAGGTCCGGGAGGATGACACCGTGCATGGCTTGTTGATACTCCCACCAGGTGCTGATTTGCACAATCATCCACTGGTGAAAAATGGAAGTGTTTTCATGCAGGTATTCTATAGTCTTCACGAGACTTATGTCTTAATATCATATACTTGGTGTGAAGTTAGATCCACAAATGTCCTTTCTCAGATTTTGAATCTTTGATGCTTCCCCTAATTCGTGACATTGCCATTTTTAACATAGGGCAAGGCAAGTTCCATGGTTGCATTAGCTCTTGGGCCCAAACCAGAGTGGGAGGTAAATTAATTAGAAAGGATGATATAGTTTTTCCAGTGATTTAAATTGCAATTACTTAAATCAAACTGTGCTTCTGAAGGTCATTGATGCCTGCGCGGCCCCAGGAAACAAAACAGTTCACCTAGCTGCTCTTATGAAGGGAAATGGGAAGATTATAGCTTGTGAACTCAATAAAGAAAGGGTTCAACGCCTGGAAGATAATGTTAAACTGGCTGGGGCCACTAGTATCCTTTGAAGTTCTTTCTGATGCTTACTGCATTTCTGAACTGGTATTAAAAAGATAGATTTGACAAGTTCTCGTTTGATATCTATGCCTTTTCCTTTTTATATATATATTTTTACATGTTCTGATGATTTGGAAGTCCTAGGTGATTGTTGCTACGTATTCATTGTCTTTGTTCCAATTCTGTCTAACACCCTTGATAGTATATTATGCTAACTGATTGCTATATCTTCCCAACTCATGTATTGAATTTGTTATTATATAATAACTATACTTAACTGAGCCTAGATGTGAAAGTTAAGCATGACGACTTCTTGAACCTTAATCCTGAAGATCCTTCATATTCAAAGGTATCGTAGTTGGATCTTATTTTTATTGACCTCCCTCCCCTATCCACTGCTCTCTCCTCTCTCCCCTTTTTATATGTTTGCTTGATCATGAACAGTAAGTATGATGAAAGTGAAATTTCTGGTGGAAAAAAACTGTAAATTAACAAAGAAAAGTTACTGTGAATCCATCTGATGTCCTGTGGAGCATTTGGACAATGTTACACTGCTAAATGTTAGATGGAAGAAAACTCTGGAATTGAAGACTGGATTACTTGTTCTATTTGTGAATAACAACTGCAATAATGACTGACTGAGAATATCAGGACAGTTGATCAAGTAAAGAGGATGGTTTGACTATGATGCTTCTTTAGGGGTGTATGATCTTCAAATAATGAAAAAAAGCAACAGTTCTTCTTTGAGATGTTAGTAGACTGGCAAATGCTTGAAAACTCTTCCTACTATTATGGGTGAAAATGAAAAGAAGCCAATGATACACTAGTACTTGTCTACTTGATATATTGCCTGGCTTTTTAAGTTACATCCTAACCCTGCTTACTGGCTAGATATTTTCACTCTCCCCCCAATTTGTAAGGGGTCAATTTTTAGATGACTGTAGAACTTTTTTCCCCTTAGAAAATATTTTCAAATAGCATTAAGAACATAAAGCCTCTTCTTCTCTTCCCAGTTACCATATTTTTCATATGAAACCATTTAATACTTTTACGTGCCACCATAAATTTTGCTGTCCCAGTATGCCTACGCCTTTTCTCCAGTTAGGGACATATTTAATACTTATTTTTCACTCATGGAATTTGATTTAGTGAAACGAGTTTTGTAATCTCTCTTTCTCTAAAGTTGCTTTAACATTTGGATATATTATTGCTCACAAATAAAACTCTTCTTCCAGGTTTGTGCTATACTTCTAGATCCATCATGTTCTGGATCTGGGACGGTTGTCGATAGATTAGATCATTTGCTCCCATCATATAGTGCAGGTGACTTTTTTGGTCTCCTCTGTTCTTAGTTGTTCCCTTTTATATTCACACAACATAACTTTTAACTTTTGCCTCATCACTAATTGTAAATATTTCGCATTCACCTTTACATGTAACTGGAAATACCGCTTTTCATAAAAGGGTGTAGACATTAGAAAAGAGGACTGGGTCGATTTCAAATCATTAGCCCACGTAACTCTATTAAAATAGAAGTCTACTAAAGCCCCCTTTAAAAAATTCCAAACATAAAAGCCAGTGGAAAAGGCCCATCATAGTTTTCAAAATCCATAATTATCTAATTATTATTTTTTAATTAAAGATAATTGGGTGGTTATGAGAAGTGGTTATGAACTTTTTCTATAAATAGAACCAAAGGTCTATAAAATATCATGAGAAAATGTGCACGAGAAAAATCACTAGTGCAGGAGAAATTTTAGAGTCTGGAGGAGAAGAAAAAAATCTCAAGACTAAGTCCGAGAAACACCAAGAATATCAAAATACTTCAAATTAAAGCAAGTCCACGATAAATTCAGAAGATCAAAGTCTTCTTTAGATCAAAGCAAATTTAAGTCCAAGTTTCCAAGTCTTCTCAAAAAAACAATTTCTGTATTTTAATATACGAAATTTGTACAAAGGTATCCCCTTGTATCTTTTGCTTTGGATTAGGAAGTCCATGCTGACTCCTCTCTGAGCTCACCTCGTACTTTTGCTGATGAATGCAAATTCATCATGAAGTGGTTGAGCTCATGCTTTCATCCCTGACCTTTGCTCCATCTTTGCTAAAATCTGTGATCGGATTGGCACTTTCCAGTACTCGTTGTAATGGAACACATTGAAGCTTTTATTGATTTTAAGTTCAATGCTTCATTTTGTTATGTTTCTATTTTTCTGAGGTTTAAAAAAGAATTATTTTGCCCCATGCACACATGCATTCATATTCATTTTTATGGCTTTAATTGACTATTAAATTAAAGTGCAGTTTCTGTGTTCATTTGTATCTTTATACTCCAAAGACCAAGTTGGTGGTTGGTTTGTGTGATTAAGCGTTTATTCATGTGATAACTTCTCACTCTATATCCTTTCTGGAAAGGCGATCCTGATCCCAGCGACATGAATCGGCTTAGAAAGCTTGCTGCTTTTCAGAAGAAGGCTCTGGAGCATGCGTTATGTTGTAAGTCTAATGAATGATTGTTGCAATTGCTGTTTCTTCTTTGTAACCTTTGCAGGTTGAATTTCCTCACCGTGGACAAAGTTTTTGAACAATAATTTTTCTCTGATATCAAACGGATATATTTCAAACTCGCAATTGTTTGTGTTCTAACGAGTATCTTAAACAGTAAACACACTACGTTTAATTGGCAACATCACTTTTGATATATTTCTTTTTCATTTGAAGAGTTGATTATATGCTATTACTTTTGCTTGAGAATGAAGTATATTTGTATACAATTCTTGCAGTCCCTGCTGTCGAGAGAATTGTTTACAGTACATGCTCCATACATCAAATTGAGAATGAAGATGTTGTCAACTCAGTTCTGCCTTTTGCTTCAACTCATGGGTTTCAACTTGCGACAACCTTTCCTCAGTGGCCTCAACGCGGCCTTCCAACCTTTGATGGATGTAAGTTTGCTAAGCTTACATACGCTTTTGTTTTCTAACATGATTGGATAAATTACTCTTTTTTTCCCCTTACAAGTGGAATAAGTTATCCTAACACGTGGTTATTTTTGAATTCGATCAATAAAAAGAATTACTTATTTTAGAAGTTATTCCTTGTAAGTAAACTTTTAACTTCAGTCAAATGTTCCCTGTGATTTTCTTGTGTTCAGCCCAACATTTGCTGCGGACGAATCTGGTAGAAGACAAAGAAGGCTTCTTTATTGCTCTGTTTGTTAGGAAGAATAAGCATCAATTAGAACAGCCTACGAAAACTGTTGAAAAAAGTACAGATACAAAAGTTAGGAGGAAAAAGAAACGTGTAAACTATCCTATAGCTAGAATGCTTGGAAAATGGTGGTAAACACTCTCCTCATATGAGTCGATACATTTTCAGTTGCGGCCGTGGAACACACAAAAAGCAGGAACAACCATTGTTGCGTAACCTCTCAACACTCACGAATTTTAGTATGAATTTAGGTTCTGTTGTAATGCATCATGATGATTAATTTAATTAATCATGTTATGTCCGTCCAAACATGAATTTAAACCTAGGTTTTTTTGCTCGAGTGTAATAGAAGTATTAATTTACACATTTGATTCTAAAGCTTTTTTCTTTTATTTTCGTTACGTCTCCAGGAATTTCAAATCCCTCCATTTAATTTAGGCGAGGGCACAAATTCTTTGATGGCACTTTTTGCTTTAGCTTCAAAAATATAATTGAACGCAAAAATAGCACATACGGATAACTGTTGGTCAAAGGCCAAACAGAGTGAAAATTCCTTCGAAAATTAAGAAAATGGGATGGAATTTATCTGGATACTCAACAAGAAATAGATGTAGGTAGATAGTGAGAGACTTCTTGTAAGATACATGACATACAATAATCCCATTCAATAGTAAAAAGATACATATCCATCAACTCACACACTGCAAATTTTTAACCAGAAACCAAACTTCTTCAAAACAAACACACGTTACTTCCCCTCCCAACATTTATTATTAGAATTCCATTGAACTCCCCATTTCAACCAATTTTAACCTCAATAGTCTTGGGTTTCTTGGGTTCAGGAGGAGGCAATTTCTGAATAGTCACAGTCAAGACCCCATCTTGACATACAGCAGAAATTGCATCAGTATTTGCATTTTCAGGCAGCACAAATTTCCTCATAAATTTCCCAACTCTCCTCTCCATTCTTACATACCTTGCACCCTCTTTTTCCTCCTCTCTTTTCCTCTCCCCAGATATCAGCAGCACATTGTCTTCCTCCACCTGCACTTTGATGTCGCCGGACTTCAATCCCGGCATATCGACAATGAAGGCATAAGAATTCGGGTACTCTTTGATGTCGGCCGGTGTTGCCGCCATGGCCTTGGCATCTCGGACGTAGGTTCTTGTTGGTGCACTCATGGACTTGTTCTCGCCATCCTCAGCCGCGTCCACTAGGTGATGGAGGGTGTGGAAAAGTGGGGTGTCGAGTCCCATTAGCCTGAAATCCATTCTCTCTCGAAAATGTAAAACCTGTAATTTGGATTTGTTTGACTCTATGGAAAGATTTTCTTGCTGGTGATGGCTACAATGGCGTTGGGGGTTATATAGAGGGGAATGAGTAGGGTGAAGGGAGAAAGAAGTTTCCAGAGGGTTAAAGAAGAAGAGGGAGAGGTTTCTAGGAGGTTCTGTTATATTTTTTTTTTTTCTACAGAAGAGTCCAGAACTTTGAAGAACCAGTGTGTCCGTTAAAGTTTCTTTGAAATTTCTTGGAACATAGGGAAATTGTAGTATTGGTCCTCACTTATTGTCTAAATAGTTTACTAGTATCTAGTTATTAAAATAGCATACCCTAGTCCTCAATCTACAACTATAATTTCATTGTCAATGCATTAGAATCGAATCATAACGTCATTGAGTAATAAGTTTTCCTCATCATCTAAACTAGATCATCTCTACATAATTTAATTCCTTACTACTAATGCTAACTCTTTGGGATCAATTGATGATGATGAATGATTTAACTTATTTATTCACGTTTGAATGAAATTTCATTTAAATGAGAGAACTCGCGACTCTTGTTTGGGTTAGATAAAAATTAATAATTTCGTAAATTTTGATGGAATATAATAAAATGTGTGTTTAAAAAATTATGAATCTTATGAAATGTAAAATTATATTAATTATTGATTTTGTTTAAATTTTAATCATTTTTTTTTGGGGAACCAAAGAGAGACTATTTCTGATTTGTTGAAGCGAGGATAGTCTCTGTTTGGCCATTATTTGGCCAAAATAATAGTCTCTGTTTCACATATTTCACTCCATCTTTCTCTCTCTCTCCGCCGTTCGCCGCTCACCGCCAGTGTGTTGCCTTCCTCCAAATGCACCTTGGTTTGCTCCGATTTTAGCCCCGGCACGTCCCCCACGAAGTGGTAAGAATTCGGGTACTCTATCACGTCAGCCAGTGTCGACTTCATGGCCTTTTTGTCCCGAATATACGCCCGTGACGGTTGGTGCGGCACTGCGGCTTCTCGACGTCGTCGACCAAGTCCAGGACGCCGTGCAGTGCTGCTAGCATTGATTGATAAAAGCCCATATCCCTTAAAGCCACTTCCATTTTTTCTGCAAATATCTCTTTCTTAGAAGAACGAGTTTCTTGCTACAGATTGTATATGATGGAGGATTAGATATATGTATATGCGTGTACATATATAAGGTGGCGGAGAAAAGTGATGAGGGGTGGCGGTGCAGGCGGTGTTTGACAACTAGGATGGCGTCTTCATATCTGTTCTCCACGTACACACTATGTAAAAGCATGAAATTCTGATTTGATTAATATTTTTGTATTTGAAACTTTAAAAAGAAAAAAAATAATAATCAAGAAAAGCTCACTTGAGATAAGAATTTATCGTGCTCGTGATTGTGCTAAAGCTTCGTCTTCCGTCTCTTTTGCGTTTGATGTGGTTAGAATATAAAGAGATTCAATGTTCATCTTCAAAAGTTCATTTCATCGAACTGCTCCAACTTGATAAAATGTATTGCCATTGCAAACTTTGAATATTATAAAAAGATTGTTGGAACTATTTCTCAACGATCAGGGCTAAGAAGCATATGATGTTGGAGAAAATCACTTGAACATCAAGATGAAGAATCTTGGCTCCAAGCCCAAGGTACGTTGCAAATATTGTTTTCTTACGACGGTATTTGTCCCATAATGCCCGTGATGCAAATGAGAAGGCAAAGATACTTCTAGGATACAATGTGACACGTCGAAAATGTATTCGNTTTGCGTTTGATGTGGTTAGAATATAAAGAGATTCAATGTTCATCTTCAAAAGTTCATTTCATCGAACTGCTCCAACTTGATAAAATGTATTGCCATTGCAAACTTTGAATATTATATAAAGATTGTTGGAACTATTTCTCAACGATCAGGGCTAAGAGGCATATGAAGTTGGAGAAAATCACTTGAACATCAAGATGAAGAATCTTGGCTCCAAGCCCAAGGTACGTTGCAAATATTGTTTATTTGTCCCATAATGCCCGTGATGCAAATGAGAAGGCAAAGATACTTCTAGGATACAATGTGACAGGTCGAAAATGTATTCGACTTTGATTACCGCAAGTTTACGGATCGTTCAAGTAATAAAATGAATTTTTAAATCCAAGTATCATTCCCACAAAAATTGAGTTAGTTTGAATTTCATCTATCTTGACCTTAACCG
>CAIGRH010163667.1:0-12276 GCA_903798295.1 Fraxinus nigra | reverse complement strand
CGAGTTTTTTTGCCACATCTAGATTATGCTACACTTCTGTTGACATTCCTCTTTTCGTGAAAAAAATCCATGCTATGATGTGATGTATAACTCAAAATCAATGATGGTTTTTGGAAGTGTAAAGTATAAGAGTTGCCAAAAGTTAAATTATGCAAGCAAATATAAAATTAACCAAGTAGCATTTCCCTTGGGATGGAAAAGTAGACTTTCAATTTCAGCAAGTCTCTCTCTCTCTCTCTCTCTCTCACACACACACACACACACTTAACACCCCATTACTTATGCAGTGAGGAGAGTCAAATCACTTCAAGCGAGTAAGTTCATTCCTTTTTACTTGTTCAAAATATGTTGGTTTATGCAAGTTGTCTGATGGGTTTGGTTTGTTTAAGGCAGATATGTACAAGAATCAGCTACAAGAACTTGCTCAAAGAAGCTGTTTCAATCTCCCTTCATATGCCTGCATAAGAGAAGGTCCTGATCATGCTCCAAGATTCAAAGGTTCTGTCAATTTCAATGGAGAAGTTTTTGAAAGTCCTACTTACTGCACCACTTTACGGCAGGCCGAGCACGCCGCGGCTGAAGTGGCTCTCAATACTCTCTCTGCCAGAGGTCCTTCAAGATCCTTAACAGCAAGAGTTCTTGTAAGTTCATTTCTGCTGCAAATGGTTATTTTTCTTCTGTATACTGCCTGTTCATATGCTCAATATGTTTCTGTATCTCCTCAGGACGAGACTGGAGTGTATAAGAATCTCCTTCAGGAGACTGCTCACAAAGCTGGACTGGATCTTCCTTTGTACACAACTATTAGAACAGGTCCTGGTCATGCTCCAGTTTTTACTAGTACAGTAGAGCTTGCTGGTATGAGTTTTACTGGTGAATCAGCCAAGACAAAGAAGCAAGCTGAGAAGAATGCTGCAATTGTTGCCTGGTCATCTTTGAAAACAAGTATATTTTATATGCCATTTCTTTCTTTTCTTATCAATTGTTCATACATCGTTGAATGTTAAAAAACATAGATTCTTCTGTGCAGTGCCAAATTTTGATTCACTGTCTCAGACAAGCAAGGAAGTCGACAACCGGGAAGGGGACGACGAAGATCGAATAATAGTTGATAGAGTGCTTTCCAATCTTGGACGCAAAGATGAAATTAGAGTAATCAGAAGAAATTATCATATTCATCAGAATCAACCAAGAAAAAGAATGCCGAGGACTTTTAGAGACAATGCTACAAACAGTTCTGGTTCTGCACAGCAACAACAATGGAGGTTAATGGATCTGTTTTCAGATTCTAATTTGGAAAAATCAAGGCAAAAACAGAACAGTTTTCTATCTTTGCTCCCTCCTCCACCACCCAGAACAATGTCAAAAATCTTACCCCCAAGTTTGTCCACAAATTGTCAAGCTTTCTATCAAGCAGAACCAAAGCCTTCCCCAGCACAAATCATGAAGAATTCACAAGCTGAACTCCAAGAAATGTTAGCCGTTGTGGAAAGGGACAAGGATGAATTGTTCAATGGTAAATCGAAGTTCATCAAGAAGCCTATTGAAATGAGCAATAATGGGAAGCTCAACATTTCAGTGCCTGATCAAATCGCAGATGCTGCAAGAACAACCCATATTAGAACCAGCCTTGTTGGACTAACAACTCCGTCTAAAATTGCAGTTCCTGCAATCAAGGGTTGGTCTATATTCACAGAATGGTACAATCCACAAAGAACAGCTCCAGCAGTTCAAATGAGGTCAGTGATCCCAGTATGTGCAGCACCACCACCAAATCCAGTAATACTGAGACCCTCTCCACCAAGAAACGAATCTGTTTCTGCACAAGTTAGCCCTGCATTTAGCAAGCTAAAGCTATGAAAAACGCATACAAGCAGACCCATGTTTTTTAAAGTTTTAATCAACACTTCTGAATGGATTAATGGCTCTTAATCTTGAGAGCAAAATGCAGTTAATGCATTACTGTAAAGGGAAAAGGTGCATTAAATGAGTTGTGGAGGAGTGGGTTAGATTGCAGAGAAGGGCAGATGGGTGGTAGCAATGAGATCATCGAAAGGCCATTTAATTTACCAGTCAGAGAAATTAATGTATCCTGTCTTCAACAATTAATGCCGTTTATCTCTCTCATGCTCCTATTGAATATGTAGATGAATTATTAGTATTTAGTATTTACGGCTAGGATTCTTCTCTCTCTTCTTTAATTGTTTCTTGACTAATATATCTCATCCTTCCCTTCCCCAAAGTCCAAGGTTCAAATGTTCAGACAAGAACTTCTGAACTTGCGAACTAGCCGTTGGGTTGGGGTGGGGTGAGTAAGTGGTAAGAAGAAGAAGTTTGATCTTCTCTGATTCTCATGATTCAGAGTAGATTAATGGGTTTTGGCAGGTAACTTTATTTAATCGTGCTAAATTTAAATAATATGTTTATACATAAATGTTGTGGTGAGATATGATTAGGTTAAAATTTCTTCAATCAAATAAAAAAATTACTTTCCACTTTCTTTATGACACATCATTTGTATGCAAATTATAAACAAAATTAGAATATAATAGTGGATACAAACCAATTCAACATAAATGTAGGCAAAGGTAAATAAAAATTCAAATATAAATGAATGATTCCATGTTATAGAATCACTATTGATTGTGTGCATTTAATCACTATAATACATAGATTCATTACCCATGAATATATGTTGCACTAATTTTAATGAGAGCATAAAACTGATTATCGCCCATTAATAATGCAAACTATATTTATGAGACTACAATCACCCAAGACCATTAAAGTTGTGCCGCCACTTGGATTATCTTAATTAATTATTGGAATTCCTTTTTATACGAAAATTGGTAAATTAGATATACATGATGGTTCAACTAGTGAGAAATAAATTGGACATCTATTATCCATATATCCAAAGGCTTATGCATCCATAAATATGAATTTACATATATATACAAGTAGAATTCCAACTAATTAAAATTACTACACAAATATGATCTCAGTTATCTGATTTGTATACTAGTAAAATTATCAACATACGTGATGAGAATTTCATATCGTAAACAAAATTAGAATATACTAACCAACTTATTTGGAATTCATAATAGTTGACACAAACCAATTCGACATAAATGTAGGCAACGGTAAATAAATGAATTCAAATATAAATGAATGATTCCGCATTATAGAATCACTATTGATTATGTGCATTTAATCACTATAATGCACAGATTCATTGCCCATGAACATAAATTGGAATATTATTTTATCGACTCATTCAACAAGTTAATGGTATCATGAATTTTCCTAATTAAAATGTTGCAATAGAACATATTTGTCACACTCATACATCAAAATCTGTCTTAAATTTTATTCACGCAATATCTTCATATCTATTGCACATGTAATTTAATATGCACACAAGAAATTCACCTTAAGATTTGTTGGAGATATTACACCGATAATGTGCATATTATATTCATATTAAATGTGTACCATTTTATGCTCATAAAATCGCTATAAAAATCGACTTACCGAAATGGTTGAGAAGACAAAGTGATAATTTACTAAATTCGAATTCATTAATAAGAATTCATCACTTGATTGCAGCCATGGCGTTTCCATTCTCCATCGCATAATTATCATTTGAGATAGTAGTAAAATATTGCTCTTCCACTTAAAGGGTCTGGAGAAGAAACCGGAAACAAATAATCATGATCATCAAAGAAGAATCAAAAAGCCTAAATACGATGATTATATCGTTGTCCTCAATGATATTCGCTCCCTCTCGGATTGAAATTTGGTGCCTAAATGATTTTTTGGCAAACAGTTTGCAGAATTTACCAAGCCTTGTAATAGAAATACACTTAAAGTACTAAGTGTTTGTGTCAAAATTTCAAGAACGAGAGTAAGAATTTGAATATGAATGAAAATAATTTTATCTTTTTCTATTTTGTAAAGGAATGTAATTTCAAATGATTTCAATAATTTTTTTTTTATGTAATTTGTGTTGATCATGAGACATCTATATATAGGTCTCAATCAATCCCCACGAAATTGTGTCAAAAATTCGTGAAAAGTTGCAAAGTTCTCACCAAAACCACCAAAAATTCAAACAAGAAAGTCATCCCAACGACTATTTTTTAAACCTATGCGATAGCATAGATCAATTATATGTGGTCGCATAGAAGACTCAACTGCAGGGCCTAAAACCCTGCATCTATACATGCGACCACATCCCTCTTGGACTATGCGGTCGCATAGTGCAAACTTTTAGCTTCCAACTCCATTTTTCACTCCAAATCCGTTTTTATTGACTGTGAACAATAATTTCAACACAGGTAGCATTGTTTTTATTTAATATCAACCAAATTAATCTCAATGTATACACAAATTTTCTGATGTGTTCATGGAGTGTGTTCACAATCTTTTATGCACATTTATTGTGTAGAGTACGAGATAAACCGCCTTGAAGTTGGCTTATTTGATGCAAAAGTCAACCCAACTTTTCCAAATTCATATGGAGTGTGTTCACAATTTTTTGTGAGTGTTATAAAGAGTACGAGATAAATTGACCTTGAAGTCAATTGATCGTGTGATTCACGAAGTATACAAATAGTGACAAATAATAAAGTGAAATTATGAGTCTAGGTATTATCTCATAGAGACTAAATTAATGTGGTCAAATTATCCCAGAGAGTAGGGCTTGGTAAAAACTAATCCAAATCGATCGGATTGGGTTGATTTTTAAGTTCAAACGGATTGGATTGGGTTAGAAAATTAAAATTGAGGTCGGGTTGTGCTTGGTCTTGGGTTATGAATTAAAACCCAATGTAATCCATCCCAACTTGATGAATTAAAAAAAATTAAGACGTAAATGGAAAACCCTAAACTAATCCTAGGTAAGAGCAGCTAGAAAAGGATTCCAAACAAACTAATGAAAGATTCGACCTTATTGAAACTTTCCACCACATAACTAATCTAGTGTGGTGCAGTAGTCCAGTGAAGGCAAGACTACTATATAGAGAGATTTGATTAGTATAAATCAAGGGTTTAAAATACGTAATGCGTGAAAATGCGTTTTAGTTAAACATCAAACATTACAAGCATATGTATGTCTATGCGAAGCATATACGTAATTATTCATTTTCCAATTTTTAATATTATTTTAAATATGGTAAACTAATAAATAAATAAAATAATGCATTATTTGAACTTTATACACATTCTTTAAATATATATATATATATATATTCTTCAAATTTTGATAAAAAAAATATATTGCTCAAAATCATAAATACTAGAATTACTTGCTAATCAATTCTTACAATTAGATTAGACACGAACACCAACTTAAAAAATTATAAATATTATTTAGCACTTTATTCCAATTTAATAGTCTCTTCTTCATCCAATTCATTTTCCATGTCATTCGATGCAAAATCATCTTCATTGGACTTCCTTAATTCAACTCGAGAATTTCTATTATTGTAGATGGTAAAATGTTATCAACCTCATCATCATCATCATCATCACAACAACCGTAACCATCCAATATTGTGCATTATTAGTGTTGAATTCAAAAAATGTGCCAACAAAGTCTCTTCCACCTCCCCTCCACGTAGACATCTCCTGCACGCTGGAACACTTCGTTAGGATAAAAGGTCATCTGTCGAATCCAATGAATAATCAATGCCACGTAATTTATAAGTGTAAAAATAGTCCCCCAAGTCTGAATTGTATATTTATGTGTGGGTCGGATTTTGAAATATAAGCTATAAAGTAGACGAAGTCTTATAGATTATCTTAGAAATGTGAATAGATCCAACAAGCGAAGACATACAAATTACTTCAAAAATATGCGTCGATCCCAAATATGTGAGGACTTACGAATTACATCGAAAGTATATGTGCGAGCTTGAATAAGTGAGGGCTTACAGATTGCCTTGAAAGATATCGCATATAATTTGTCAAAATTTATGCACTATATCCTCTATAATATGGACTAAACCAACTTGTAATACAACATAATATCTCCAATGCACATATATAAAATAAATCTGGGGTCCATTTCTAGCTCAAATTACTCATAACNGCGAAGACATACAAATTACTTCAAAAATATGCGTCGATCCCAAATATGTGAGGACTTACGAATTACATCGAAAGTATATGTGCGAGCTTGAATAAGTGAGGGCTTACAGATTGCCTTGAAAGATATCGCATATAATTTGTCAAAATTTATGCACTATATCCTCTATAATATGGACTAAACCAACTTGTAATACAACATAATATCTCCAATGCACATATATAAAATAAATCTGGGGTCCATTTCTAGCTCAAATTACTCATAACAATAAAGTGAATAATGACATCAAATTTCTTCAAGATATAATATGCAGAGAGCCCTTCATGACATGCATGCTTGCACAACTTAGTATTATAGTAATGATATAGTGAAGCAATATGTTGATAATGTGGATAATGTGACATACATATTAGCAGTAGTGAAAATAGTATCGCAACATGCTAGCACGGATGATGTAATGATATAAAGATACTAGTATCACAATAGTCCCTTTAAATCCGAGTATGGATATTTATATAATGCATGAACTTTTAGGTAGAAGCGATGCTTTGGACATGAGTAGCAGAGACGATGCGTTGAATGAGAGTTGGTGTGTTAAGCTGACATCCCTACATGGGGGTGACGCATCCATTCAAAGGCCTCTTCTATGGTATTTGATCCAACCATGAAAGGCATCATTTCCAATTGAATCAGAAGCGACCCCTGCAAGGGTATCACGCACCTCGTTTAGGGGTTTTTCCATGGTGGATGGTTTATCCATGGAGAGCATAATCTTTGATAGAATTAGAGGTGACTCCAGTGGGGGTATCACACACTTCGTCGATCAAAGTGGATATCCTTGAAAAATGTGGCCCGTGAAAGGCATCACACACCTCTTTGAGTCTGTTCTTCACGTTGGATGGTGCATCCATGGAGAGCATCACTTTTGAAGGGTAAATGAGGTAACCCTGGTGGGGGCGTCACGCGCATTTGCTAACGAAGTGGACATCTTTGACACAGGTGGCTCCGTGAAAGGCATTACACACCTCTTCAAAGGCGTTCTCCACGGTGGATGATGCATCCATGGAGAACATCACTTTCGAGGGTAAATGAGGCAACCTCGATGGGGGCGTCTTGTGCCTTTCCTAATAAAGTGGACATCCTTAACATAGGTGGCCCCGTAGGAGGCAACACGCACATCTTCAAGGGCGTTCTCCACGGTGGATGGTGCATCCGTGGAGAACATCACTTTTGAAGGGTAAATGAGGCGACCTTAATGGGAATGTCACTCGCCTCTTCTAACGAAGTGGACATCCTTGACAAAGGTTGCCCATATGAGGCATCACGTATCTCTTCAAGAGTGTTCTCCACGGTGGATGGTGCATCCATAGAGAGCATCACTTTTGTAGAATAAATGAAGCGATTGTAGTGGGTGTGTCACCATCTCCCAACGAAGTGGACATCCTAGATAGAGGTGGCCATGTAGGAGGCATCACGCACTTCTTCAAGGGCATTCTTCACAGTAGATGGTACTTCCGTGGAGAGCATCACTTTCAAAGGATAAATGAGGGGACCCCAATGGGGACGTCATGCGCCTCTGCTAACGAAGTGGACATTCTTAACAAATGTGGCTCTATTGGAGGCATCACACACTTCTTCAAGTGTGTTCTCCATGGTGGATAGTGCATCTGTAGAGAGCATCACTTTCAAAGGGTAAATGAGGTGACCTCGATAGGAGCGTCACGTGCCAATCCTAACGAAGTGGACATTCTTGATAGTGGTGGCCCCGTGGAAGGCATCACACACCTCTTCAAGGGCGTTCTCAACGGCGGATGGTACATACTTGGAGAAAATCACTTTCGAAGGGTAAATAAGGCGACCCCGATGGGGGCGTCACACACCTCTCCTAACGAAGTGGACATCCTTGACAGAAGTGGCCCAGTGGGAGGTATCATGCACCTTTTCAAGGTCATTTTCCATGGTAGATAGTGTATCTATGGAGACCATCATTTTCAAAGGGTAAATGAGGTTATTCCAATGGGGACGTCACATGCCTCTCCTAACGACGTGGACATCCTTGATAGAGGTGGCGTCGTAGGAGGCATCATCACGTACCTCTTCAAGGGCGTTCTTTACTGTGGATGGTGTATACTTGGAGAGAATCACTTTGAAGGATAAATGAGGTGACCCCGATGGGGGCGTCACACACCTCTCCTAACGAAGTGGACATCCTTGACAGAAGTGGCCTAGTGGGAGGTATCATGCACCTCTTCAAGGGCATTCTCCACGGTAGGTGGTGTATTCATGGAGATCATCACTTTCGAAGGGTAAATGAGGCGATCCCAATGGTGTCACACGTCTTTCTTGACGACGTAAACATTTTTGACAGAGGTGGCGTCGTAGAAGGCATCATGTACCTTTTCAAAGACGTTCTCCACTGTGGATGATTTTTCTATGAAGAGTGATCTTGAATCGCGACTCGACTAAGCTGATGTGCTTAGGAAAATATAAGCTCGACTAAGTGGGTTCACTTAGGAGAATACTAGTTCTACTAAGCAAGGCATCTTTGATTGAGGTGGATTTGATGTAGAAGCGCGACAAGCTCTTTGAAGTAAATGCAGTTAGAATGCAACATCTGTATGGCAGGGCATCTCGGAGAGCGAAGAATGAATATCAAGTTGTTGGCTCATCTCGAACTATCAAAATCTAATAGCTAGATTCGGAAGGATGGGATTTTGAGGCATCGGATAAACGATAGTGAGATGCAAAGAATAATCATATCGCAAAGCCACAAATTAGCATCTAATGAGGCGGGGAGTAAATATCATGCGAATAACTCTCGAACTATCGGAGTCTTATAAACTAGTCTCGGAATGACAAGGTCTCAAAGCTAAGCTCGACGATAGTGAGAGGTGAGGATAAAACATCTCGTGAAACTAGGGATAAGCATCTGACGAGGTAGAGAATAAACATCCTGCAAATAACTCTTGAACTATCGAAGTCTTATAAACTAGCCTCGACATGACGAGGTCTCACAGCTAGGCTTAACGACAGTGAGAGATGAGGAATAAACATCTCGCAAATCCAGGAATAAGCATTTAGAGAGGCAAGGAATAAAAATCCCATGAATAGCTCTTGAACCATCAAAATCTTATAAACTGGCCCCGGAATGAAGAGGTCTTATAGCTAGGCTCAATGATAGTGAAAGACGAGGAATAAACATCTCGCGAGACCATAAATAATCATTTAGTGATGCGAGGAATAGACATCCCGTGAAAATGGCTTGAACTATCAAAGTCTTATGAGCGGCCGCGGATAAACAATGTCTTATAGTTAGGCTCAATAACAGTGAGAGATGATGAATAAACATCTCGCGAAGCCAGGAATAAGCATCGACAAGGCAAGGAATAAACATCTCGCGAATAGCTCTCGAACTATTGAAGTCTTATAAACTTGCCTCAGAATAATGAGGTATTATGTTAGGCTCAATGATCGTGAGAGACAAGATGAATAAACATCTCGTGAAGCCAATACTAAGTATCTGGCGAGGTAGGAAATAAACATCCCGCGAATAGATCTTGAACTATCGGAGTCTTATAAACTGGCCGAAATAGACAAAGTCTTATAGTTAGGCTCGACGATAGTAAGAGGTAACGAATAAACATTTCGCAAAGCTAGGAATAGCTCCTTCCCCCAAAAAGTGTTGGCGGCTGGCTTGATTGCTTTTCCACTTAAATTATAGCCTCGACAATTACTGGTTGAAAGAATGCATTTATTTTAAAGGCATGGTAATGATACTTTTTAAAACTTTTCGCAATAATTTTTTGCTCATCTTCTATTAGAGCTGGTGGCAATTTTTACCAAGCAACCATTCAAAAGGTAATCATACCAAGAAACATGTTGATTAAAGATACAGGATCTGATAAGAGTAAAATAAAAATACTCATAGCTCATTTTCAAGTAAAATTCATGACCAAGGCAACTAGAATCATACCAAAATTTAAATCTCAATCACGTAGAGAGAGAATAATTGAAATGGCCCAAGATGACTAAAATGACAAGAGCAAGATGAAGAAACCAATGGGCCTAAATGCATTGGATAGAAAGATCATCTTGAGGCCCAATTGTAAGTTGCCCAAATGTAAGCCCCAAACATACATTTAATTAGGTTAGGCTCATCTATTAATAGATCAAGCAACAAATGGGCTTACCTGCTTTCGTAGAAGGTGACAAATGATAAGTAGAGTAGTAGAAATTGAGCCCCTGTTTGGTATACATTAAAATTTTCATTTTTATTCTTTTATTCATTTCAACCACAGATTCTTCAATAAAATAATATTTTTCATTACATCAATAACTTTTCTTCTTTTTTAACCACACATTCTCCATCAATCTACTATTTCAGAATACATTCTTCCAAAATAATGTGGCTCAAACACACCCTGGGTTGCTTAAAAGTCAAAATGAAAGAACAATTATTTAAAACCATATTTACTATGCTAGCAAATCAGTCTACAAAAAGCTAAATGGATGGCAAATTTTTGTTTGAATGGCACGCTACTCTCAGCCTTCTATCTCCATCAAAATTTAATATGGACAAAAAATTGGACCAAGCACAGTAGTTCCTTGTCATTTCGATAATGTTCTATTGGTTCAAGAGCTTCTTTATACTTTGGATGATAGGGTGCGATGAGGTAACACTATGCTGAAGCTAGACATGGTTAAAGCATATGATCGTATAGATTGGAGCTTAATTTATTCTGTATTAGTGGCCTTTGGATTTGATCATATCTAGATCGATAGGATCAGGCGGTGCATCTCGGAGTGTCATTTTTCTGTACTCCTAAATGGCCGCCCATGTGGTTTTTTCCCTTCTCATGAGGGCTCAGACAGGAAAATCCTATCTCGCCATCCTTGTTCATCATAGCTGCAAAGTACTTCTTACGCCTGCTCACCTAGAGGTTTCAGGAATATCATAGTATGTGTTATCGACATGGAGGTAGTAATCTTGTCTCACACGTTTCATTTCTTGATGATATGATCATATTCACCAACGGTCAGAAACAGTCTATCAAGAGGATTATTGGTTGTCTGGAGCATTATGATGGGATTTCTAGTCAATTGGTGAATAGAGACAAGAGCGGACTCATACTACCCAGACGGCCATCTATTAGTCAGATCAGACGATTGGAGATTTTGCCTGGTTTTCGACACCAGGAACAACCTTTCACTTATCTAGGAGTCCCCTTATTTAAAGTGACCAAGAGGAGCTTCATTTATGATGACCTTGTCCAGAAGGTTAGGGACATGATCTCGAGTAGGGCTTCACGATTTTTATCATATGGTGGTCATATTACTTTGCTGAGGTCAGTGCTCTTCTCCATGCCATTACACTTTCTTCAGATCATGCAACCCCCTAAAGCTATCACGAAGAAACTTGAGAGTATCTTTGCGCGATTCCAGTGGTATTTCTAATAACAGGGCACAATGTTTAGATTGGCAGAGCTGGAATGAGATTTGCCTTCCTACTAATGAGGGTGGGCTAGGTTTTAGGAGATTACAGGATGTGGTGGGCACCTTCTCCATAAACCTCTGGTAGTTGTTCCGTTCCCAAAGATCTCTTTGGGCCCAGTTCTTACGGGACAAATATTGTATGTGGACACATCCTTTATTTGCAGTAGTTCTATATTCAGCTTCTTCGATCTAGAAGAGGCTTAAATTAGTTAGGCCCCAGACAAAGGCATACATTACATGGAAACTTGGAGCAGGTCAGATTTTCTTTTGGCACCCTTGCTGGATAAGTGAAACCACATGGCATCCCTATTCCCACACAGACAGCATACATCTATGAGAGTGTAGGATTTCTATGATGATAATGGGTGGGATATTGGACGTTTATTATAGGTTTTACCTCTTCTTATGGCGAAGCAGATAGGAGCTATAACTTTATGTATAGATGCCTCGGATAATTTTTGTTTGGCGAAATACGTCGGATACGTTTGGGATGCCAGTATCAAGATTCGTACCGGTTACTATGGAAGTCCATTTTTCCCGTCAGTGTCTCATTTTTCTGCTAGAGACTATGACAAGGCTTTATTCTAGTAGATGTGGTTATTCAGGGGAGGATTGGATGTCAGTTGGTTTCTCGCTGTCAGTGTTGTTTCAAGACTGAAACTATCAATCATATTTTCACTGGCAGTAGC
>CAIGRH010163610.1:0-19812 GCA_903798295.1 Fraxinus nigra | reverse complement strand
GAAAGCTGTTGAGTCGATGCTCTTAGTCCGGTTGAGGGTCAGGGTCGGGGAACGATGAAGCCTGCAACGGAAGGAACCTGCATGAGTTGTTGGGGAGCATAAGCAGTTGTTTCTTGAAATACTTCCTTGTCTAGCAAGCTTCCCCGCAGATGATGGAGAGATAACTTCAGACACTGAGGGAATTTCAACCTTCATGTCTTTATTACTCATTGTTTGTATTGATGTTGTTACTGTCCTGAACATTGAACATAGTACAGTGTATGTAAGAAAATTGTGTGGCCAAAATTTGAGGGAATGAAGGAAAAAGAATCAAACTTTTGTTGACAAATAATTCCAAAAATCGAACTTGAATGGGTGATTCTAGAGAGTACCTTTTGCAGTGTTCTTCAAATGGCTAGGGACACTACCAAGAATTTGCTTGGAAAATTTCCCTTGCTTTAATAAATAAAGATAAGGAGGGATAAAGGGATATGGTATGGATTGACTCTAGGTAAAGATAAGAAAGGAGATGGGCAGCACTATGTTAATCAAATCAAGACTTACACGTGTCTTTCTTGAACATCTAGAAGTTTAGAACATGATTGATAAAAAAAATTGGACTATTCTAATCACTTACATTAGACAAGAATGTCATACTTGCCTAATGCTACTTGCCAAACATATTGTTACGCCTCTTATAGTGAAGTTTTAGATCATCATAATGTGACAGTCAACTAACAAGTCAATCAGGCTCACACTCAACATCACCATCCTAAAATTAAAGTGAGGCCATATATAAGGTAGGAGAGGTGATGTATCACTTCTATCGAGGTTCCATGAATAGGTCAACCCTTCATGGTCACACGAGGTATTAGTATTACGCATGCTGTAGGGAGGGAATTCGAGGCAATTAGCCTCCTTGATTAATAAAAAGCATCTCCCGCTTTATCTATTTTAAGAGATCAAAATACAATATCTTTATACGATTGATTAATGTAACATCTCTACTGCAGACGCCTAAAAAGTCTACTTTTTAGAGGTCAAATCTAAACTACAGGATGACTATTTTTCAAAAACATTAAGTTCCACCAACTTTGATGTATGGATTGTCGACACCTATGAAAGGACGTCTTGGTCATCAAGATGAGGTCACATGTGTTTCCATTCAATGATAAGTATTTCACATGTTCTACTATAAAAACTCACATTTAGTGTCATTTGAAAGTAATGCAATTTTACACACTACTGTCGGTGTCCAAACACGTTAGTGGCTAATGGCTCAAGCACGTTGAACACCTAATACGCTATTATCATTGGCTAGCTTGATTGTCAGAGTGTTCACAGTCGTCTCTTCCAACACTGAAGAAGGTCATATGTAACTAACGATTTGTCTAAGTATAAATAAGTAAGATTATGTGGATGTGAGTGGAGCCGGAATTTATTAACCACATTACCGCTACAAAAATCGAGTTCAACACATATTGTCCCTCATTGAAAAACCACACTCATCTATTAAAAAAGTCAAATGAGTAATTCTGCTCATCTAAAACTCAACAAATGGTCATATTCTAAGATTAATTATTTCAAATAAGTTATCATCTTGCATGGCAAGTTAAAATTTGCTTAAATAAGAAAACAATAATCAAATATAAGGATAAGAAGGGAAGCCCCTATTTGATCATAATTATTGGGGAAAAATAAAATTTTGAATAGTGATATTTAAAGGAATATGTGGTTAAAAATTGGGAAAAATTTGGTGTTTACGTGTATAATATTTTATTGTGTGAATGTGTGGTTGAAAATGAGTACGTAGAAAAAAAAAAAGTCTGAAAATAATGGTTGTCAAAGAAGAGTTAAATTTAGGAAATTATTTGAACATTGAAAAAAGTATCTAAAATTTTGAATTATTGAAAAGAGATGAAAGTATTCATTCAAATTATGACATCAAACGTCCTTCTCTTGCAATCTCTTTCTTTATCTACTCCATTAACGTCCCACCAAAATTGCATCACTTTATCATAATGTTTCAACCACTCCTTAAATTTATATGAGAAAGTCAATAGGAATCTAAAATCCCAATGGATCTTTTTCTTTTATGTTGTTTGAATCATTAGGGTTACACGCCAAAGCAAGTCACTTTTGGAGGGTCCCATGTAGTATCGTGGCAAACAGTCTTGTGGGGTGTCAATTTTTTCATAGAAGCCCTATGGATCAAGGTCACATTCAACATAATGTGAGGATAAGATAGGAGGATTAGAAATATCCTATGTTAAACAATTAACAAGCCATACTGAATTATTGGATTCGGATGAACCGATATTTCATACGGACCTGGATCCATGTTAAAACTGGGTGAGAAGTTTTCAATTTTGGTCCAAGATAAATTGGCACAAAAAGTAAAAAATACAAGCAATATAGGTCTAGTTTTCTTTACTTTTTAGTTTGTTGCGCATATTTGATTTAGTCCTATGAAGTATATTTACATACATCAATATATATGTGTGTGCGTACATATATCAGTACATACATTTTTTTTGGCAGGATATCACATGACATGGGCCAATGCCATTGGTTACTGCCTAAAAAATGCAGTGTTGACAGCCAATGCAGTATTGTCAACACAGCATCAACACTTACACAAAGTGATTCATCCTGTACGAGTAGCCAAAAAAAAAATTCCTGCGACGCTAGCATTAGACTTTTGTTCTTCTACGGTGAATCAAATGTGTAAATTCCACTTATCTGCAAAATCCGTTCCACGTGGTCCTATAGAAAGAGCTCCTCTTTTTGTAGCTTCTCAAGAAAAAAATCACAATTTGTACAAGGCAATTTTTAACGCTAAAATATCTTATATTCTCCTAGCGAGTGTAGATTATATTGACCAGATGTTCTTTTTGGTAAAGCTTTGTGTACATCCTATAGAACAAACTGTTTCAATTTATTTAGTTTTTTGTACTTTGAGAACACGCGCTACTAAAATAGATATTACATTGAGAATCGGATATTTTCAAAATGGTAAAAGGTTTAAATCTCTTGACGGAGAGCATAAACTCGCATGTCTCGAACGGATTGTGTCACCTTTTATCCTTTTTGTACATTATGTGTGGGCGTGCACGCATTGCATGATAATATGACATTTTTTTAATCAGCTATATGTGCTTAATAGCAATAAACATTTTGTTAATCATATTTTATAATTGAATATTTAGAAGATCGTATTTTTGAAATGGTCACGTCAAACCCTCCATTCACCACATAAGCTTAATTTATTAATTATTCACCACAATGACATTTTCAATATTATATGACCAAAATATGAATGGAGATGAAGATAGAGAGGATAAAGAAACCTTAAAGAATCGGTTTATGGTAAAAGAGATTTTCAAATTTGTAACATTCATCAGATTTTCAACATTCAAAAGGGGGGAAAATGGGTATTATGATTTTTTAAAATTTCTCTACTTTTTTTTTTTTTTTTACTTAAATCTGGTCAAATGCCATTGTAAAAAAGTGGCCTAGTCAACCGACTATCTACCACCATTTCCACATATTCAAAAGGTCTTTTGAAGAGAACACAAATGTTAAATTGAATGTTAAACATGCATAATGGAGATGTAAAACACTTCATTACAGAATCTTTTATTTTTGAAGATCGTACTTATATTATTTTTATTTATATATATAGTCAACATATCATTCTATTTCGATGGTGAAATCTTTATGCAATTATAATTATCCGTCGCCAATTCTCACATAATAAAATTTTGTATAATAGTTTTTAATACCCAACAAGCATTTACTATAATTAAACAATAACAAGTTCAAATATAAAGAA
The DNA here is from genome assembly GCA_903798295.1 of Fraxinus nigra. NCBI lineage: Eukaryota > Viridiplantae > Streptophyta > Magnoliopsida > Lamiales > Oleaceae > Fraxinus > Fraxinus nigra. The sequence continues at coordinate 15,998 of CAIGRH010163610.1, read as the reverse complement.
TGCTATATGTTCATGCGAAACCTGCAAGAGTACATAATCGTTAATAAGTAACAGATGTGATGAGAACAGTTATCGTCTCACAAAGAATAAATTCAATTCAAATTTACTAATTTCATATGAAAATCTAATTCTGTAATACAAAGGAGCTTTTGATTTGATTTATCCTAAATTAATCTAAAAAGCTGTAAAAGTTTAGTTTTTATCAAATTATGGATGATTATATTAAATTTCGAATCCGCCTATTACTCTCTATTTCAATTCTTGATTCATAATCCTGTTTCGTTCATGCGCTTTTAACGGTCAATAAATTTATGATGTATAATTTTTTTCCAAAACAAATTAAATATAACCTAACCACGATCAGAATCTATTGTGATCCGAATTCGAGTAATAAAAATGCATTAAAGTTTAGATTTCTTAAATGATTGTACATGTGATTAGAATGCATTAAAGTTTCAATTGATTGCTAGGGTTTGATCTTCTTTCTCAAAAGCGAAGAGTTGGTCTCTTGTTTTTGATGAATTTAATGATATTATTATGTATAAAGAGGCAAGAGAAGGTTTTTTAATGTGTAGCCTTTTTTTGTTTTATAAACGCTAGAAATAGGTCAAAATCGATTCCGATTCGGGTTCAAAAGAGTTTAAATCGCGAAAGGAAATTGTTGATTCATCTGCGGAAACAGCCTAGCGCGCACATAAGCATAACCACCACGCGTGCGCGCCGTTAATCCAAATGGCTCTCGAGCCAAAATAGCCCGCATGCATGCCGGTTTGCGTCTCTTAGTCCCTAAGTAGCTTTCGGGTATTTAGGTCCTAACTTTCTTTCTAGATATTCAATTGAGATAATTCAAAGTGCATTATAAAGATAAATTCAAATGGACATTATTTTACTCATTTGACCTCCAATTGCATCCAATTGATTCTATATGATCTTTAATCATCATTTTATGATCCGAATCAATTATTAAATGTTTATAGTTTGGTCCCCAAACTATGAATTTCTTTCGTTTTTGCTTGTTTTCGTTCATTTATTCCAATTTCATCAATTTGTATTGAGTTCAACCTAACAAATATAACTAACACATAATTAAGATATAACTCATCCAAATCACTAACAAATACTCCAAATTAATGGTCTAGATAAGTGTACAAAATATACATATCAAACACCCCAAAAAACTATGAATTGCTACAAAATCAAAATGGTAAAATTAATTTCTACTTATCCCATGCAAAAACAAACGTGTGTGTGAAAACTGTCAGGTATCATAATTTCATAAAGTAATTCAAATCTCGACTCTTAATAGTCAAATTTATCATTCCTCCTCTCGTGAGATTCACACCCCAAGCTTATTTATTTAATTCTCTCCCCAAGGTGTGATCAAATGTTAAATCTATATATTAATCATCACCCTCTCTAATTTGGTTAAATCTTACTAATTGCAGCTTAACATATTAACAAATGAAGATTTCTTTAATTTTTTATTGTTTTAACCACTAAGAATCAACTAAGTTAATAATTTATTGTCAAATGTTTAAATTCTCTCAAATAAATGTTTGAAGCTTAATCAATGCGTGTAATATTGTTTTTCCTTTTTTTTTTATCTTATGTGAGAACTTTCTCCATTAAACTTTCTAAATGACCATATAGCGAGCTTTTGGCTGCTGATTCCCAAGTCCGGTGATTATTGGGCACCAAGTTTTAGATATCCTTTCATTCTTAATCACTCGAGTCATAAAAGTTACGAATAGAAGTATCACAATGAAACAACATTTTTATTTTTTTTATGTGCAATACCCTTTATTAAACACTTATTCTCAAAAATCAACCTTCAACTTAATATTTTCACATAATTTTCATCCTACTGGCCTTAAATAATCCACACAAAAATTAGAGCACATGAAATCATTATTCATCTCAATGTCTCCCTACAACAGCTCAATTACCCCCAAACAATCTTAGAATTTGTTTAATGGTTATCTGGATTTAGTATCTATGATCCACTAATTTCAACATATTAAAATTTTGAATCAAATTATTCTTTCATGATGCAAAACATAAATCTTGCGCTAAAAAATATAAAATTTTACATAGATAAGCATAAATCAACCCTAACATGCAACTTTTGCACAATTTATAATCCATGATTCCAAATATATACATCATAGTAGGCAAAATTGTATAACACGCACAAACACACAAAAGCAATAAATAAGTTGAAAATAATTATTATTTTTGTTCAGATTTTCAAATTTTTTCTTTTTTGCAATCGAACAAGCACACAAATCAATAAAAATAGATGTTTTTCCACCCCAAACTTATAACAGACATTACACTCAATGTCTAAAAATATAACTAGCAATATATAAAAATTAAGATTATGGATGGATTGGCATGAAAGTTCTCGCTAACTTCCTGTCTTTTCCCTTTCTAGTGTGTTCAGGTATCATGTTCATACAAGATTTAAAAAAACAAAAAATCAATCATAACGTAGAACAATTTATAATAAACACAATCATGCTCTAAATGAAAAATATGGGGATTAAGATACCATATACTATTAAAAGCAATAAAAATAATTACTAATTCTATATCTAAAAAGCAAAATAAATAAAAGGGAAGAAAAATGTGTTGTCTCCCAATAAGCGCTTGTTTATTAATCATTAGCTTGAATTTGATGTTTTGGTTTGGCTATTTATGGTGGTTTCAAAAGAGAGTTTACAATTTTGTATCAGCTGCACTGGCAATTGTACTTTAGTTCATTTTTGAGCCTTCAGATTATAAGATTTTGCTTTTTGTCTCGCCCAACGATTTCACTTTCTTCTTTCCTATTCTTAACTCTCCAACGATCGATCTTTCGACATTCCTCAATTTCAAGTGGTTGCTTGAGTAGAGCATTCATTGTGAAGTTTTGTTGTTTTTATTCTACCCTTAAAATTAAGTCACCTTTTTTCAAAATTCATTAATACTTGACTGCCATGTCAGCCAACTTTAGGAATATTAATGTTGTTTTTGGATCATCCAAACCTAATTTCCTATAAATAGATAGTGGCATCAGATTAATACTTTCTCCAGAATCAATTAAAGCATTTAAATCATGTAAATTTTATATAGAGCAAGATAAAGTAAAACTTCCTAGATCTTTTAGTTTAGGAGGGAACTTTTGTTGTATGATTGCATTGCACTCTTTTGTCAAAGTCACTACTTCAACTACGTGCAGCTTTCTCTTATTGGTCAACATCTCTTTCAAAAACTTAGTATAATTGGAAATCTGTAGAATGGTGCCAATGATAGAAATGTTGATGTGAAGTTGTCTAAAGGCATCCAAGAATTTTTTGAATTGTTTGTCCATCTTATTGTTCTGCAGCCTTTGAGGGAATGAGACTGAAGGTGTGTGTTTATTGACAAGAATGGTTGCCTTAAGATGTGGACTATCTGATTCTTGATTAACTTTTGCTAATTCTTCGGACTAGCCCACTTGTTCATCACTCGTAGTAGGTACCTGATTCTCTTCGATCCTTTTCTTTTTCATAGTCATTTCTAGCAGTGAACTCCACTTCTAGCTATAATGGCATAAACTTGTTCCCCTTTAAGTTGTCTTAAAAGCCTTTGAGGAAATGGAATAGGCACAACATAAGCCTGAACAGGGATAGCAGGATTGATTGATGGTGTCTCTATAATTTCATAATTTACGGCTTCATTTCCTAATACATGTTCCCGTGGGTTCTTTTCTGTATCGCTTAGCAAATTACCATGTGTTTTATGGGCTAATCCAGCTGCTATATGCCCTACCATAGATTCCAAATTTTTAATTACAACCTGATGTTTTGAAAAATAGTCCGCTGGTTCTGAAAATTAGCCTCACTTTAGGCAATGAACTTAGCACTAATTCTTCTAATGATGACTTCTTTTTTTGTTGTTGCTGAAATCCTAGTGGATTGCCTGAATCTAACATCCTTGACTTTAATTATTAACCCATGAGAAGTTAGAATGCTTGCTCTAACCTGGATTATAGGTGTTGGAGTAAGTATTGTTTCCCTGCCTCTATGAGTTTTGTGCATAACTAACCTTCTTATTCTGATATGCAAGCTGGATGCTAATGGACAACTTATAGTTCTATGATATGCCCCACAGTCCCTGCAAACTGGTGTTGGTTGGTGTATCATGCTCACATTTTGAGTTAGGTTGTCCAATTTCTTTATTAGTACTTCCATCTATGCTACCGATGATGTAACTGCTTTAATGTTGTGAATACCTACTATTTTCCTCGAAGTTTCCATTTTTCTTGGCCACATAGTCTGATTTATCCTATTTTCTCAAAGAGATTTAAGGAGTTATTTAAGGGACTATCCATGATTGATCCTCATGTTGAAGCGTTGATCATGTTACAATATTAAGGATGCAAGTCTGAATAGAAAATGCAGACCTTAGTATTTTTAGGAATGTCTAAATTGGGGCATTTTTAGAGTAATCCTTGAATCTTCCCCATGATTTTGATAGCTCTCGATATCCTTTGGCTTGAATGTAGTGGCTTCATTTTTTATTTTATAGACTTGAGAAGGTGAGAATAATTTCAAGGTAAATTTTGTACCGTGTTATTCCATGAAACGATGCTTCTAGGAAGTAGTGAGTTTGGTCATTCTCATGTACTTTCCTTTAAAGTATGAGAGAATAGGCGCATTCAAAAAGTATCAACCGGCATGCTTTCATGACCGATCGCCTCGCAAAGCATTAGGAAAGCTTGTATGTGTTCGTGGTGATTTTCAGTTGATTTTCCTAAGAACATGATGTCCTAATGATTCTAAAAGAAGTTGATGGCATCTGGTCGAATGTGGAGGTTGGCATACCCAAAAGGTAAATAAATAATAGCTGATTGTATAGAAGTAGGTATAGGATTTAAATCATCCCTAAGGACTTCTCTTGGTGGATCTAGTTGTTCTAACATTGGTAATTGAACTTCATTTTGATTTTCTGTCATGTCTCTTCTCTCTATTCTTTTTTTTCATGGTTTGAAGGTTCTTTTGATTTCGAGATCGAATGGTAGAAACTCAATTTCTTTATAGTCTTGCATAAATTGCCAAAAAAATATATAAGAGAGATTAGATGTGTAAATTATAGCCTAAAACAAAATAAAAAAAATGAATACTATATAAACTAATAAACACAAATTAAATCTTTATTCCCCAACAACAATGTCAAAAATTTGTTCGTATGAACCCCGCAAGCGTATGAAATCGTTGACAAGTAATAAATATGATGAGAAGAGTTGTCATCCCACAGGGAATAAATTCAATTCAAGTTCACTAATTTCGTAACAAATTCGAATTATGTAACACAAAAGAGCTTTCGATTCAGTTTATCATAAATTAATCTAAGAAAACTGTAAAATTATAGTTTTTATCAAATTATGAATAATTGGATTTGATTTTGAATTTGTCTATTGCTATCTATTGGGGGTGTGGCCTCCAACCTCGATTAACTTCAGTATTTTTGAAGCACCAAGCCCATCTGTAAAAGTCTAGGTCAGACTACTAAGATAAATGGGGACGACGTTCTCAGAAGACATAATAATTACAGATCATCATGATGTCAGCCTAAAGTACGCTTAGTAATCATCAAGCAAGGGAAAAGCGAGTCACTTTAAAGTTACCTCAACAAATTCAATAAGCAATCTATGGAGGTTGAGAAGATCTTTGATGATGTCGCCATCATGGTAGTCCTTTCTGAGCTAAGGCATAGAACAAGGTTCTGGTGGTCTGTACACGAGGACGGGCATGGAACATACCATGATCCTTAGTTAAGCTGAAAGCGACCTCGAATCAAGAAGAGGCTAAAACAGAACCTCATACCTCAGCCCATGAGAAAATGAAAGATATGGGGGATACAAACTGACCTAAACCTTATCCGGTGAGGTTTCATGAGTATCACCTATGAATGCTTTTTTGGAAGAAGATTTCATGTAAACAAGAGATAAAGAGGCGTTTTGCAAACCCCCGCCCTAGATAAAAGATATGACTAGAAAGAACCAGAGCAAGTCTAAAAATTTCCCGAACTCAAAACAATCACACTAATGCCTTTGTTTGACTAGCCACAAGTGAAAGAATAGAAGAGCTTGACAAAAAAAAAATTTCACCCCACTAACGAAATGGTGGAAGCAACATCCACAATGATAGACCCTGAGCCTACCTAGCTGGATGAAATCACCTCCTACCTAAGGACACAGGTATGTCTTGAAGATCCCATTGAAGCGAAAAGACTCTGAATTAGATCGACAAAGTATACCTTAATCAACAATATTCTCTAAATCAAGGGTATTTGACACTTTTTCTACGGTGCATAAATGAGGATTAAGTGCATTATGCTTTACATGAAGTGCACAAATGGGTGTGGGAAATCATTTTGGTGGACAATCCTTGGCCCACAAAATCATACGTTAAAGATACTTCTGGTCTACAATAAAACGTGACGCTTTAGAATTTGTAAGAAAGTGTGACAAATGTCAACACCTCGCTCCCATCACCAAAGCCCCTCTGGAGGAGCTCAGTTTTGTAATTACTCCTCGGCCATAGGAAATGGTGAAACCATGTTTGCAATCATTACAGTTGACTACTTCACTAAGTGGGCTGAACTCGAACCCCTTGCTAAGATCGCCGATCAGAAGGCCATTGACTTCATATAAAAATTCATTGTGTGTACGTTTTGAATACTTTATTCCATTGTAACCGACAATGGAAAGTAATTCGACAATGTTCGTTTCATAAATTTTTGTGAAGGACTTGGTATGAGAAAGCATTTGTCCATACCAAACCAAGGTATTGTAGTAAGGATCTCCGACAATCTGTACTAGAAGAAAGGGATGGAGTGCGGGTAGAAAGGACGAATTCTTTCTATTAGTTACCCAAAAATGAACCTCTGACTCGTTCAAACTCGTGAGAAGATCGAAGTGATAAAAAGAAAAATAAAGAAGGGTGTTGTTTTGTACTTAGGAAGAAGGCGACCTCACTCGGGAATGACAAAAGATTGGGATGAAAGTTTGGCAGCTGGGGAGTCTAAAACTTGAGAACAAAAGTGTAAAGGTGAAAATGAAATGGTGTACTTATAGTAAATGGGTAGACCAAGAGGTAGCCTTACCAACATTCGCATCCAAAAAAAAGGCGGGAAACTGAAGGACCCAAATTCAAAGGAAATAAAGGCTCGCAAAGGAAGCGAAAGGGTTAGTGGATGACACTTGTCAAGTGCATTTATTAGTGCAATGATGGTAAGATTTAGATAAACGACTCAACTACATCCAAGGTCAGTCCGCCATCCAGGTGAATTACCGACCTTCTAGGGTAACTGTTGGGATGTTACCTCCAACCTCGATTAACTACGATATTCTCAGAGCACCAAGCCCATTTGTAAAATTCTAGGTCGGACTACTAAGATATGCTCGGCCCCGTGGCCGTTGTAATCCCAAAGGACATAATAATTACATATTCTCTACTATACTGCTAAGCCAACCAGTTCACCAATCAACGAAGGACACTTGGCAAGTATGACGTCAACACAACCTTTCTACCAATCAGCCACAATCAGAGATAAGATCATTGGCACGCCTCCCAAGCTCGACAATGTAACTAATTTGATTGACAAGACTTGAGCTAGCCAATAGAAAACTCATATTCCCTATAAATAGAGACCAATGGTCCCCCATAGGTAGAAAAAGGAAAAGCTTCACAATCCCGAAACAAACATTGTCATTGATTATCTCTCTTACTTAGGGAGTGATCAAATGCTTGCATTTGGGTGTTCTTATCATAAAACACATGTTTAATATTAAAGTTGGCCCGAGAATTATGCTTACAATTTTTGACATCAACACTATCTTTTTCAATTCTTGATTTGTAATTTAATTTCTTTTATGCGTTCTTAACAATCGATAAAGCTAAGATATATAATTTTTTTTCCAAGATAAATTAAATATATCCTAACCACGATCCAAATATATTCATATTCCGGATCCGAATTATTAGAATATATTAAAGTTTAAATTATCTATATGATTGCACACATGATAGGTGTTATTCCTAACATTTATTGCACATATGTTAATTTTGCAACGTCTAAACTTGTTGTGAGTCTTCCAACACTTTAATAAGTAACTAATTATCTAATTGGTAGGCAATCTATTAAATAATGCAATGAATATGCAAAATTATCAAGAAACATGAGAAATAAACTAAACTATTAGGTTTAAATTAAAACAAATAATAAATAGGATTTATCTTCATCCAATACAAAAATGGATCTAGCCTATCATTCTTTTAAATAAATTACAAGAAGAATAATAGAATCATCACTCGGATCACGAAAGAATGTAAGAATTTTTTATCTTCAATTCCAATGTTAAATTCTTCAAAATCTTGATGTAATTGGCTTCGATTCCTTGCTAGTGTTTGATCTTCTTTCTTAAAAGTAATGAATTGGCATCTTGTTCTTTATGAATTTGATGATATTACTGTGTATGAAGAGACAAGATAGGGTCAATATTTAGCCCTTGTTTTATATTTATAAGCGCCAGAAAATATATCAAAATCGCTTCCAATTTGCGTTCAAAAGAGTTTGAATTGTGAACGGAAACTACTGATTCATCTATGGAAAAGGAGTGTGCGTGCACAAGAATAATCATCGAGCGCATTGTTGATCCAAATGGCTCTCAGGTCATGAAAGTTGTTGCCTCACACGCACACTAAAATAGCCTCTTGAGCGCCGATTAGTTTCTCATCAACCTTGAGCTGCTTTGGTATTTTGATCATAACATTCTTCCCTGATATTCGATTCAGATGATTCAAAGTGCGTTGAAAAGATAATTTGAAGGGATCAATTTTTCAAAAATAATGTTTGCTATCTGAAAATGGGTCTCAAGTTGAGGCTAAAAATCTAGAGTAAAACTTTTGCAATTGAAAATTTGCTTGTGAGAATACTTCAAGTAAATTCCATTCATTTAACACCTAATTGCATTCGATTGATCCTATATGATCTTCATCATCCTTTTACGGTCTGAATCAACTATTAAATGTTTATACTTTGATCTCCAAACCTTAGATTTCCTTCATTTTGCCTATTTTTCATTCATTTCTTTCAATTCCACTAATTTGCATTGAATTCAATCTAACAAACATAATTAACACATAATTAAGCAAACATTCATCAAAATTACTAATAAATACTCCAATTTAATGGTCAAGATAAGTGTACTTATAAACTAAAGAAAAAAAAGAGCTTGTTTGATGCCCAACTTCTGCGAAAAAAAAAAGCATTTTGTAATAGTGATTTAATGGAGAATGTGTGGTTAAAAAATAAGAAAGAAATTTGGGTTTACATATAATATTATTTTATTGAAAATGTGTTGTCAAAAAGAAGAGAAAAATATATTTTGAAAAGAATGAAAATCAAACCAGACCGAAAGAAATAGAATTCTGTGTTTTTTTTAGAATCAAAACCCCATATTTATAGGTGTTAGGTCCAATGTTGTAATTGGCATGTTTGTGAACAAAAAGGTCTTAATTGAACACTGGTAAAAAGTCGGGGACTTCGATGTAATTTTGTATAGATGAGTTAGGTTAAAGTTAGAGGTTGAAAAAAAAGGAAAACACGGCGTCGAAATTTCGCTAGCTGCTCGCCTGACTTACGCTCGAGCGCAAAAAACAAAAGAGTCATCGTCCGCCTTTCATCTTGATGTCGCTCGAGTGACAGCATCCTCTCGCTCGAGCGACGTATTTATGTGACCAGACCTAATTCATAATTCTGAAGAGTTTTACACGGCCTATAACACCTAAGCGTCCCCAACTAAAAATACAGATGTCTAGGACGAATTTCATAAGGTTGTTTCATTGTACTTTCATTGCATAAAACATCCACATCATATTTTGAGAGANCGCTAGCTGCTCGCCTGACTTACGCTCGAGCGCAAAAAACAAAAGAGTCATCGTCCGCCTTTCATCTTGATGTCGCTCGAGTGACAGCATCCTCTCGCTCGAGCGACGTATTTATGTGACCAGACCTAATTCATAATTCTGAAGAGTTTTACACGGCCTATAACACCTAAGCGTCCCCAACTAAAAATACAGATGTCTAGGACGAATTTCATAAGGTTGTTTCATTGTACTTTCATTGCATAAAACATCCACATCATATTTTGAGAGATCCAAGAGCATAATTATTTGGTGAAAACAAACATATTATTCTTGTGATCCGGAAACCTGGTTTTGGAAAACATCAGAGGTTCAAATCCAAAACACCTGACTTTTTTAACACTTTGAGGAAGGGATTTAATGGCATGAAGAAGAACATGAATAGGTGATTCATGGGTATCCACTTGTGAGTTTGTAAGTACAGCAGATCTTGAAAGGTACATGAAGTAGATCAGGAGGTCTATTGGGGTTGGCTGAACAGTATCTATGGTAGTAGATCGTAAGGCTAGAATAAGCAGCACATCTTGGAGTTGCAGGGTTTACAATAGCTAGTGGAACTAGTTTGGAATTGAACTATAAATTACATTGTCTATAGTGGAAGTAACTGCCTTGGTCCTGAAGTTTTTACCCAATTGGGTTTCTCAGTCATCAAATTTTGTGTTATTTCTTTCTTTCCAAATATTACAACTACGGTAATTCAACTTAAGAAAAATGGATTGTATGCTTAACCATCAAGAAACTAATTAAAAGTGGCTAGTTGCTTTAATTAGTGTAATTCCGCACGTAAGGTCAAACTAACTTATAATTTAGACCAATCTAACGATATCTAGCAAACTCACAAGTGGTATCAAAGATTAATTTTGTATCATGACCTTAGATTTCTAGATGAGTAATTCATTACCCGTCTCACCCTCTATTCTAAAAGCGCTCCTAGGTGTGAAACGTGATGAAAACGTTTCGCCTTGAACCTAAGCGGAAATTAAGCAGTCAACAATAATTTTGACCACTTGATGCTCATCTAGGCGCGCCTAGGCATTACTAGGGGCATCTAGTGTCCCCTAGACTTTAGGGACACCTAGACGCGCCTCCAAATCTTGCCCATTTTTTTTCATTTTTTAAATAAAACTCACAGCCCAAACTCAATAGCCCACTATTCTTTCAAACTTCAAAAACTCCAAACTCCAAAGAACTGAGAAAACGAAATAATGGAAAAAAAGGGTTCAAAACCTCTTAATTTCTCTGCACACCGCACTGATTTAGGTATCATGTATGCATAGCATTAGGAGGTTATTATGCTTTACATTGTATTTGTAATTTTGGGGCAGGTGATTCTCAGTAAATTTTGCTTGCAATTCTTCTTTTTTCTTTGTGGTTTTCCTGTGTTTCCACTTTCATATACTTTTGGGCTTCTAGGTTTTGTTTTTAATTTCAATTATTATTAGTTTGTTAAATGAATAACAAAAATTTGTATTGTTTATATTTTTTTTTATGTAGAAATTATTAAGTAATATAGTATTTTATAATTTTAGATGTTTAGTATGTATCATTTGAATTATTGAATTTTTTACAATGATTAAAAAATTAAAATAATATTAAAAATAAAAAAAACGTTTTTTTACGCCTAAGCGCTTAGGCTCATAAAACTTGAAACTTGCCCTCCACGTCTAGCCACACTTTATGATTTTTAGAACACTGGTCTCGCCATATTTTGATGGTGATAATTATGCCTATTGAAAGTTTAGAATGAGAGATTTCCTAAAATCTATGGACGAGCGAATTTGGTTAAGTATTGTTAATGGTTGGAATGCCCCTAGTTCTAAGGTTAACAATGAAGTTATCCCCACTCCCATTTCTAATTGGACTAACACAAACTTAGATGAGTGTAACTGGAATAGAAAATCCTTACAAACCATATTTATGATAGTGTCCCTTGAAGAATTTAGGAGAGTATCTATGTGTAAGTTTGTCAAAGAGGTTTGGGATATCCTACAAACCACACATGAGGGAACTTGGCGGTTAAGAGCTCTAAATTGTAGATGTTAACCACTAGGTTGGAAAAGATTAGGATGAAAGAGAATGAAACTTTTGATGAGTTTTATGCAAGTTTAAACGACGAAGTGAATTCTAGTTTCAACCTAGGTGAGGGAATTCATGAGCCTAAAATTGTAAGAAAAGTTCTTAGATCCTTACGTGAAAGGTTTAGGTCTAAAGTCATGGCTATAGAGGAGAGCAAGGACTTAGATTCAATTAATATTGAAGAGTTGGTTGTATCTCTCCAAACATATGAGCTGGCCTTAGCTGAACCCACAAACGATAAGTTATTGGCCTTAAAAACTATGAGGAATAGTTATAGAGAGTCCTCGGATTTAGATTCTCCTAATGAAGAGGAGTTCGCATACTTTGCTAAAAAATTCTGAAAAGTGTTTAGGAATAAACAAAAACCTCAAAAGAAGCATAGAGGTGGTCCAAGTGAGTCTAGGAAGAGTTCTAAATCTGTGAGATGCCATAATTGTTGAGGTTTTGGCCACATTAGGAGTGAATGCCCTAACAGTAGAAAAGATTCGGATAAGGCTATGAATGCTACTCTCATTGATGACGAGTCTAACTCGGACAATCATAGTGAGAAATCAATTCGTGAGGAAAGTGGAAAATATATTGCCTTTACTATGAAAATTAAGAATGAATCTGATAAGGTGAGTAAAAGATGAGAAAATAAGTAGTGAAGATTCAAAAGAAGATTCTGATAGTGATGAAGATTTTGATAGTGGGGAAATATTCATGAAGCTTATGATAGAATCTATGAGGAGAGTGTTAAGATTCTAATTAAAAATAAAGTCTTAAGTACGAGAGTTACAGAACTTGAGTCGGAGAAAGAAAAGTTAGTAGCGTACATTAAGGAACCTATCTCGATACTAAGTGAAGTGAAATCTATGAATGAAACTTTAGAGACTCAAATTAAGTACCTCACCAGTGAGCTCGAGAAGTCCTCTAAAAGAGTCAGCGAGTTGACCATACTGAGAAAGAGACCTTAGAAGTCCAGGTTGAGAATCTTCTAAGAGATCTAGAATATTCTAAGTATCAACTGCTTGTCTTCTCTAGTGGTTCTAAAAAGTTAGATAACATTTAGGAATGGGCAAGACGATTGGAAATAAGGGAGGTCTAGGTTTTAAGAAAAATAGCGCTCGTACTTCTAAGACCACATTTGTCCCTACCATTGACCGGTACAAACATTTGCGTAACCCCGATCGTAAGGATAAGGGATTTGTTAGACAGAAGCCTACTAGACAGCGTGGGACTCGTCGACCTAGGAATAAATGTCAGCGTCCACATATTATTGGTCCTAGATTTGTCCTGACCTACTTTCACTGCGGTAAGTTAGGACACATATGCCCTAGATGTCATCAATTCTTGAATAGACAAATAATCAAGAGCTTTAATAAGAATATAAATTAAGAGTTTGTTGGTCAGATAGGATTCCTTACTAATCAAGTGAAGTTGGTGACACAATTGTCTTGGAATCATTCCCATGCTAGGCAAATCTAGGTGAAAAATGGTGATCTTAAAAACTTTGATATAGATCACGATACTCTTAAAGGTAAGAGCACTCATATACCTAGTTGATTAGGTATTTTTGGTGCATGCGTGTAATTAATTGTTATGCGTTATTGAGTTTTGCATGTATCACATTCTTTTTTTTGTTTTTTTAGGATTTAGTTTCATACATGTGCATTTTAGTCATGTTTGTACTGACACATGCACATTTTGTTTTGGTTTGTGTATGGCGCATTCATTTCTTAAAAAATAAAAAGGAAAAACACAGAAAAATTGAAAAAAAAAATTTGAAAAATCGAAAAACAAAAAAATGGGAATGGTAACTTTATTACATCATAATATATGACATTTTTAAACTTGCATATTGTGATCATGCATAGACATAATTGATAAGTTGTGGCATAGTTTTCATTATTTGCTTGGGTTGATATGAAGTAATTTGTATAGGTGTCTTCATGTACCATCTGTACTGCATACACTGTGATATTGTAAATGGGATTTAACAGCATGTGTGAAATTTGGGATGGCAATCACTAGTTGGTGTAAAGTTGACTTTGAATTTGAATTGACCACTTTTAAGAGAACTAAGCCTAAGTATATCCCATAATAAGGTCAATATCTTAATGTTCTTCTTCAAGCTTATTTGACTTGAGTAATTTAGCCTACAGGGTGTCTCAAAACCTAGTGTCTATGGTCAAATAACTTGATTTAATCGGTCAAAACTCGCCACTGGGGTCATTTTAGTTGCTCAATGGAGAAGGACTTGCACTTAAGATGAAAAATTGATGAGCTTGGGAAATATGAAAGATGTGAAAAATATGATGAGCTTGAAATATGTGAAAATTTAAATATGCTCAAATTTAAGAAAAAAAAGGCATTAATTTATAAGTCTTACTGTGTTTTATGGTTTGACTTTCATTAGTAAGAGAATACACTTATTGGCAATGATGTTTAGCATGTCCATTCTCACAAAATTTAGGTTTGGAGTCATGTTTACCTTGCATTAGTGACACTTTACACACGAGTCACTTAAAAATTTTATTCCATTCTGACCTAAACTGAGTATGTGGAGAGGTTTGCAACTTGTTGATTATGCTTGTGCATGCTATCAACCTTTTTTTTGGACTATTGTATATTCATGATTAAAATTGAATTTGAAATTGTACCCTTAGTTATTTGTGACAAAAAGGGGGAGATTAGACAGAATATACGCGGTGGATCAATGAATGAAATTGAGATTTGCATTTTTATGTCTAAGGGGTCGTTGGGGAGAGATATAGATACATTTGCCTACTGCATAAAAATATTGAGAGTTTACAGTAAGGGGGAGAGTGTGCATTGCATATTATATGCATAACTGTTTGAGTTTTGATATTTTGTGATATTAATGTTTTTGTTGGTGTTTTGATTGAAATTAATGTCACTTCTCAAACTAGTATCCTTATTTGTATTCACGAGTTTTTTATTTCCTGTATCACGTGTTTTTACAATGGGTTTTGAGTTTTTGATTTCAGGAAACAGGTATACCAAGGGATACAAGAAGTAGAAGAAATTTAGTAACTTAGGTAGTATAGATTAGGTTCCTTAACTTTATTTGTATGGTTTTGTCACAAAATGCCAAATGGGGAGATTGTTAGGTCCAATGTTGTAATTGGCATGTTTGTGAACAAAAAGGTTTTAATTGAACACTTGTAAAAAGTCAGGGATTTGGATGCAATTTTGTGTAGATGAGTTAGGTTAGGGTTAGAGGTTGAAAATCAAGGAAAATACGGCGTCCAAATTTCGCTAGCTGCTCGCCTGACTCACGCTCGAGCGCAAGAAACAAAAGAGTCGTCGCCCTACTTTCATCTCGAGCGACAACATCCTCGCTCGAGCAAAAGGCTCCCTTACTTGAGAGACGTATTTATGCGGCCAAACCTAATTCGTGATTTTGAAAAGTTTTACACAGCCCATAACACCTAAACGTCCCCACCTATAAATACACACGTTTGGGACAAATTTCATAAAGTCGTTTCATTGTGCGTTCATTGCATAACATATCTACATCATATTTTGAGAGATCCAATTATATAAACCAGGAGTCACGCCCGACAAGGATAAGCCCAGGACAGGATCTGTTGATTATCAAAGGAGGCCCAATGACACGTTCGAGGGTAAAGCGGGCGAAAGAGGTGATGTGATTGCTTGCTCAAACTATGGTCAATGAAGTGTCAAAGTTATCAAGTCAATGAACAAGTTTTATGTTGGGCTCGGAAGAAGAAACAAAATGGATCAACTCGGTTCAAGTAGCAAACGAGTAGTATGGATGAAAACGGGACATAACTTTCAGCTCAGTTCTCGAATTTTTTCCCATGAGTACATTGCAGAAACGACATGAAATTTTGAACAAGGTCACATGGACATAGTACTTTGGGCTTGCGGTCGTACAAAAACATGCCGAGAACAAGTTGGCGAAAAATTTCCAATTTTTTAGAGTTTCTAGTTTGACTAAAA
>CAIGRH010163548.1:0-10928 GCA_903798295.1 Fraxinus nigra | reverse complement strand
ACGTTGTTTATTTAATTTTGGATATTGTTTGTTTTCGTTGTTGGTTTGGATATTGATGTAATTATTTTTAGTATTATTTGATTTAGATTATAAAATTTCGAATTGTATTTAATTGGAAATTTTTGGTCAAAAAAATAAAAAATAAATGGGGCATTAAACGGGGCACAAATCCGCCCCGCCCCGTTGCCATCACTAATATTGACATTGCGGATAAAACAACTTTACATAATTTTAAGTACACTACCCACCTATTCCTCTCTCTTCATCTTTCTCTTTCTCGTTCGCTATTGCCTCCTCTTTCTTCTTCTTTGCTTTCTCTTTTCACCTCCTCCTCTTTCTGCTGTAATGCTTCTTCCCTCTGAAGTTCTCACTTCAGTTCCCGGATTCTTATCCAAGAACGGATCATTCCTTTCGGGGGATATAATCATATTCAAAATTCTCCTCCTATAATCATCCGCCCAATTGATAATCTTATCGACATGGAATGCTACGCCCTTCTCGAATGGATATTCTTCAAGTATAAATTCACCAATCTCTCTATGTTTCATCTATATATTGTGTGTGCATCGAATTACTTTCCTATTTTTTAAAAATATTTAGTAAATTTTGCAAATTATTGGGTGATAAATCCCTGTTTTCACAGCAAAATTATAAGGGGATGGAGTGGTTTGAGTAGTATGAAAAAATGTTCCAGTTTGATTTGTGGTTTGAGGCTTTGACTATAGTGTTTTATTGGAATTTTTGGGATATTTATAGTCTTGAATTGAAAGTCTCCAATTGGTACGATGACTCTTAAATTGCAAATGGTGCATATCAAAGAATTGTGTTGTTTCGGAGGTGTGACCTTTGATGGGGTGCAATCTACACCATGAAATTTATAATGGTGCGATCTAATGAATAAAATTAATTCATGCCAGAAGATGTGACCATCCGAAGAGACACAATAGGACCTTCCTAATTCCATTATGTCAAAATAATGTCCGAATTATTTTTGAGTTTCATGTTCGATATTTTGCATCTGATATCTTATATTCTAGAAGAGTATGATCAATCGTTAGTCCGCCAACAAAATTCAAATTGTGCTATATTAATTTTGGAAAAAGTATTGTGTCTTGAGATATGGACGTCCATTAAATCATGTTGGCACCATTGTAAGTGGCGAAATTCGTCTTAAGAAGATTTGCATTCACATACCTCACTTCTTTTTACCTCCTTCTATTTTTTTGCATTTGAGTAAGTCATAATATGCTTATTATTATACACATATCGTGGTTTCGAGAAGTCGTTACTCTATATGTATTTATATACACACTTTTTTTTTGTTTAACGGAATATAAATAATGCATTAATCTATCCAACAATCTTAAAACGGATTTCTTTGTGCATTTTGCATTCCATTTGAGAGTATTTCACAATTTTCATTGCTTTTGTTGTTAATATTATGCTTATATTAACGAGTGTTTTGACTACAATATAATTTGTATTAAATTTATTTTGAATTAAATGTTAAATTATTATGTTGATGGTGAGAAGAGTACTGATGTGCATTCTTTCACTTCTTGTGTCTATTCATTAAACATACAAATACGTAAATAAGGATGTGGTGATAATATGAATAATATTTAACAGATTTGGAATGTCCATGATCTTTCATTATAGATCAATGAAGGGGTGCTGTGGAAGTGTGTTTTTTACTTGGTCAGCCCACTTAGCGTGATGTTATTGGTCCATTTGACATCACCTAAGGCCACTGTACCGTCATAATTTTCTCCTTGGCTTCTGGTTACTCATTCTTTCATTCTCTGTAAGGCGTTTCCATTCAAATCTTCAGTTGTATTAATCTGATGATTGTTAAGTCTCGGGCATAGTTATTAAACTTGACTCGAACATCGATCCCATTGAAATACTAGGTCTCTTACTGGTCAAATCGATGAATGAGTGGTCGGACCGGTGGGTCACTGCTTATAAATTTAAAAAAAAAATAAAAATTAAAGTACAAAATTTCTTTGAAATAAAATTAAAGTTTTAAATTATTTTTCATTAATTAATTATTTATATATTTTTAGATTATTTTGTCACACACACACACACACACACATATATATATAGAGTACTAGAACACAAGTTCGAATCCCCTGTCAATACTTCATCGGTCGAGTCGTCGCACCGGACTTGCCTAGTGCAATTTATCTTTCATGTGTAGTTTGCGGGTTATTGCACATAGAGCGAGGTTTACCCAGTGCACACTCACGCAGAGTGACTGCGGGTTCCTACGTTTAAAAAAAAATGTTTGACATGATAGACGACAATCTAACGTGGATTTCTTGCACGTGAGATTGTTAGACTAAGAAAATTTAATTGAGTAATCAAATTGAAAAAAAAAAAAAATTAATCATCATGAATCATCTTCATTCACGGGTCAACTGGGTTCCATTTCCAACAATTTGCTAAATATTTACACCGCAATCTTCGGTTACCAATGGTCAATGTTAGGTAAACAGTGGAGACTACTGAGGGAAGAATTTGAGTCAACTCTTGTTCTTTTTTTCTGTTGGAATAAATGTATTCTGTAATTCAACTACTACGTAGAGAAACCTATGTGAAATCTAGTCCCAGAGGATGGAAATGCTTTTACGAACGCATTTTAAATTTTTAATAAAATAAATTAAACATCTACTGTTTGGCTATTGCTTATAAATTATTTATAATTGATTAAATTACTTTTCATTCACACGTTTTCTGATATTCATAAATATTATGTTTCACTCATTTCTATATAATTATAATTTAAATTAATTATAAACAAATGTTGAAATTATCAAAGAGACTTGCAAAATGAAGAATGATTAGTGAGTCCCCGTCATGTACTATATGTCAGAGTTGTCGATTCTACTCCAATCAAGTGAGTTACTATTTAAAATCATGCTATATGTACAATCTAGTTTGACAATGTTGTCATTTCAAAAACTGTTTTTTAAATCAATGGCCCGAATTTAGACAACACGAAATTGTCAACCATTATTGTCAAGTATGATTGTACAAATAACATAATTGTACTATTTATATATTGGAGAATGTTGACACGGTTTTAGTTGATTGAGAATTCGCACTTTAATGAAATTCGAATGGTTAATATTTAATAAGTTTGGGTGAATATTTAGCCTCTATTTGGGTAAATTTTAATTTAAATCGAAATCAATAATTAATTTTAATTATAAATTTATGAATATCACAATTTTTCAATTACATATTCTATCAACTTTTATCAAAATCAATTAAAAATCTAATTTTTAATCTCTACCAAATCAGGCATTAGACTTCGGAATCTTAAAGTGAGTGTCGTACTTTCTCAAATATTTTTTTATCTCAAGTTGAGCTCGAACTTTTTGACTTTCCAAACACGAGCTTCTTTTCGAGTCAGTCCGTTGTCTCTTTTGTCATGTTGGTCTAGTGGATTTTGAGTGTCACGTCAATTCTAAAATCCAACAAATTACATTAGAAAGAGGAAACTTTTAACATACATTTATCTGAAACCTTTTCAGATAAAGATTGCACATTATGTGACTATCCATGTAAATTACTTTCGCGTCAAGTTGAGTTCTCAGTGTTAAAATATTATAGCATAAGCAAGATAAGACCAAATTTAGTTTGTTAAACTTAGAGATGGTGACATGATTTTCTAGGTCTAGAGATTATTGCAAGAAATAGAGAAGCAATAAAAATGAAGATCAGATCCCATTGAAAACTGCATGATGATGTTCAACTCATAACTGCTTCCCCTTGCCCTCTAATTGAATACTCCATCCGTCCCAATTATATAGACTTGTTTAGTTTTTCACACGAATTAAGAAAACTTCTTTAATATCATTGGAAAATTAATTTTTACCAAGATCTTTCCTAATTTACCCCTATTNAAGATAAGACCAAATTTAGTTTGTTAAACTTAGAGATGGTGACATGATTTTCTAGGTCTAGAGATTATTGCAAGAAATAGAGAAGCAATAAAAATGAAGATCAGATCCCATTGAAAACTGCATGATGATGTTCAACTCATAACTGCTTCCCCTTGCCCTCTAATTGAATACTCCATCCGTCCCAATTATATAGACTTGTTTAGTTTTTCACACGAATTAAGAAAACTTCTTTAATATCATTGGAAAATTAATTTTTACCAAGATCTTTCCTAATTTACCCCTATTTAATTTTTAGTATGTAAAGCTAAATATTGTTGAAATTAATAAAGAATTTGAAGAAGAAGAAGAAATGAGAGTTGTTTCATGTTTCCAAGAAGTGGGAAATGAGTGCATTTGGATGATTTCAAGAAGTTGGTACATTAAGTGGAAAAAATTTAATAAGGATTATTGGTAAAAGAACACAATAAAATATTCTACTTTAGGAAACCAGCATATATATTTGGGACAAGAGAAAAAGAAAACTCAGCGTATATAATTGGAACGGAGGGAGTATCAAAGATTAATAGGTAAACAAGGGATTCAAGAGAAAAAAAAAATAAAAAAAAAATAAAAAATCATTGTAAATACATACTAGAGATTTTAATGAATTTTAGAAAATAATATATATACATATACATACATGTTGAAGTGATTGATCTAAGAGTTTAAAATATTACACAGAATCATGTATATTATTTAAATCTTGTCTTTAATACGTCCTTTTGTTTGAAGGTAAATTTCATTTTTTTTCCTATGAAAGATTGGGACGTGCCCAATTTCATTAAATATTGACGATAAAAACTTGAATCAGAACTGTTGTCTGCTTTGATATCATATTGAATTATTTGCTATGAAAGTTGAAGTGGTTAGAATGATCACATGTATGTTATTTAAGTCATACCTTCAAGAATACATAAATAATATTGTATTATACGTAATCATATGTAATTAATTAACTACAACTGCAAAGTATTTAGCAACTACACAGTTCAATAAACAATTTTTTTTTAAATATCTTTTTCAATTCAATATCGATTATTACTATTTAATTTACTTAACAAAAAAAAAAAAAATAAGAGCTCCGCGGCCTTACATGCACAACTCTTTAAAAGTCTTGTTCGAAATAAATTGGATTTGACTCCAAATGAGCTGTTTATGGCACAAATTTTGGCAATTGGGTTTTGACAGAATGAGACTTAATAATTCGATAAAAAGCATTAACAGGTGAAAATGACTAATTTGATATAATATGGCTTTATGTTTCCACGTCCTTGTATTCAACTGATTTTAATAAGACGTTTTACCAAGTGAACTAATCGTAATAAGACATATTTAGTTTTAAGTGCATTTCGTCCTCGCTCAAGATTTTAGTCCCAAAAAGAATGAAAGGGCATTGAGTTTTTTTAAAAGGAAACTGGACACAGGGATGTATCAATTTTTTAATTTGTTATGGATTGATCGCAAGATAATAGCAAAATGAAATAAATAAATAACAACAACAACAACACGGAGATTTTACGTGGAAACTCAAGATAGGAAAAAAATCACGAGTAGAGGAGGAGATTTTCACTATAATCAATAATGAATGTTTTTTACAAATCAAGATCTCAATACTCTCAATTAAGATCTAAAGCTCTCAAGATATTGCAGAAACATGTCTTGGGTTATATATAAACTCTAAAAAGCAAGTTGTAGATGAATAGATGTCCAAAAAATGGGTCAAAACGAAAAACACGGTAGGCTCGAATCGTCTTTGCCATTCGAGCACTCTCCTGCGCTAGGCGAGCAACATCACCTTCGCTCGAACGAAATGTTGGCACCAAGCGTGCGCTAGCTCTCTACTCCGTTTTCACTCCTGATACTCAAGCGCCCCCAGGCGCCCATCTAGTGGAAAAGTGTCAATTGTTTCTACCTAGTCCATAATCACAATTAAGCAGCGTTGATTGCCCATGATGATTGACACCAACAAAATGGGCAATGGCATGTCGTACTTATTAGTGGGTTATGTCGTATCAAAGGTGACAACAACATGAGCTCCTTTTACGCTTGCCTACACATATTGTCTGTCTATAATACATTTTTAAGCCGAGACTCCTTATCTAAATCCATACTAAAGTGAAGTCTCAAGCACTGTTATTTCAAATTCGAAAAATATGATTGTATTTCGGCGGCATATCCTTCTCCGAGTTATGATCGTCTCACTTGTTCAATGTAATTTCAACAATCCTTCTCCATGAAATTCATAGTTTCATAACCACCTACTTCCACCACTACGGAGTTGTAACTTTTGTGCAATGGAATTCTTGTCTTATCATTCACTTCAAGCTTTCGTTTCACATTTGCAATCAACTCTCAATTGCATCGATACATCCTAACTTCGAAGGACTCATTTTATGATTGTGCTCGAGCTGGGCAGTGTTTAATCTCCATTTTCCATTACTTAATAAATATTTTGAGATCATTGATTTACAATTCATTTGACTTGTTGGTTGTTGTTTCAAATAATTACTTTTACCATAACTTCTTTTGCCCTCACGGCTACAAGTGAACATTATATATATCACAAATCCATCATCCCCCTCTTTCGAATCCCTTTTCCTAACTGAAAAACCTACTTCATAAGCATATCTTTTGTAGAACTAGAAAATTTCTTTTTCATCATTGAATATCATACCCACCTCAGGCACATTCATACCATCTCGTCCGATCTTATCATTGTAACTATGTTAGCATAAGGTTCAAACCAACATCAAATCTTTAACATTTTCATCGATAATTTGTATAAGGTTCAAAGCCCTATAAGTAATCCATAAAAGGTTTAAACCAACATCAAATCTTAACATTTTCATCAGCTAGTAAAATCAATATTTGCCATATAAGTTCTTCACACTGTGTGGTTTGACGCACGTGTATTCATAGATGGGTTCTTCTCAATATTTCCATTATAAATTTAATTCCTAAAATCATACACTACACATTAGAAAGAATATCGAAGATACTTTTCCTTGCCATCTCATCGATAGCTTCCAACTCCATGTCTGAAGGAAGATGTGGATGGTGCAATTGGTAAAATGATGCGCGTCGATCGATTAGTTGGAGATGGAGAAAAGACTGACCATGGATTTTGCTTTAGTCGAGGCTGTCCAAGAAGCGAAAAATGAAGGTCGATGGGTGAAACCTGAGCAAGTGAGTGAAATATACGCCGTCACTAGGTTGGTCGGAGATGGATATAGACGATTTTGAAGGCTTCAGGTCTCTATTGTGGTGGAGAGAACCCTGAATTGGATTTTGTTTTCATTAGCTTTGATTTGGGGGGGTTTTTTTTTTCACTTGCCACATCACCACATTTCAAAACCCTGTGAGTCTCTTGTGAATCGCATCTTGTACATGTAGACCAATTGATCATATTGAGTTTTTCTTAGAATTGAAATTCTTGAATCGATTATTTTTTTATACATCATTTAAAAGTTAATTTTTTCTTGAAGTTTTAGGCTTTTTATTTGTTGTGTACTTAGTAATGTAAGATAGTAAAAACTATAAAACCCTATCTGATGCACACTATTGAGTGTATAATACATTTTAAATAGTTATTTGATTTAAAATATGTGGTTAACAAATAAGGAAAAGTTTTGGATTTACGTGTAATATTATTTTATTGAAAAAATTGTGGTTGAAAATAAATTTTGAAAAAAAAAATGAATTTTTGTAAGAATGTGAATCAAATACATATTGCCTCCCTAATCGATGAAAATTTGCTTACTTGGTGGTTATGACCTTCATTTTATAATTTTTGTTTTCGAGTTGCCACATAAGTACACGAAACATCAATTATGATATAAGTATCAATTAACTTTCATTCATTTTATGAGATTCACAACTTTTAAAATATACATTTTATTAATTTTTTTTTTATCAAAATCTACTAAATTTTAAATTTAATTGCCGAGTTACCAACCAATTGAAATTTTGCTGAAATTTCAGTGCGATGAAAAGTATGAAAGGCGTGAATGTTAGGTTTGGTAGCAGTTTTTTTGGCGCATCCAATTTTGAAATCTATGCTCCCATTCCCACTTGATAAAGAGTAACGTCAATCTCCATTCTGTCGTCTTCCGTACACTTCCCGATCCCCCAACCCAAGCCATTTACAACACTCACCTACCAAAATCTAATGTATTTCATTTGACTGTAAAATTTGTATATTAGATATATCAGTTTCTGTATTGTTTTGTGGGTTTAATGGCGGTTGTGTCGAAGAAATGTAAAGAGCAAAGGGAAATTAGCCCGGAGAGAACTAAGGTGTGGAAGGAGCCTCCAAATAGCAAGCACCGGAGAGTTCCAGTTCTGTATTACCTTTCCAGAAATGGGCAGCTCCAGCATCCCCATTTCATGGAGGTTCCTCTTTCCTCTAATCAAGGCCTTTATCTCAGAGGTAGGTAGAGCTTTACATTTTTGTTTATAATTACCAATTTTGGAACACCGCGGTTGGAATTTTTGATGTTTTTGTCTCCTCAGATGTGATCAATCGCTTGAATTTTCTTCGTGGAATAGGCATGGCTTCTATGTATTCATGGTCTTGTAAACGGTAATTGGTTTGAATTGTAATCTATTTTTGCTCTGTTTTCTGTAATTTTTTTGTGAAATATTGAATCCGGGGATTGATTGATTCAGGATGTATAAGAATGGATTCGTTTGGCACGATTTATCTGAGAACGATTTAATCTACCCTGCGCATGGTCAAGAGTACGTTCTCAAAGGATCGGAGCTTGTGGACAACACATTATTTGAAACGGATTCTTCTTTAGTTTCGAAGACGAATCTGCCACCGCCGCCGCTTGAAAGAGCCAGGGACGGCGAGGAGGAGGTTGATATTCCATCTATGCACAGACGGCGGCGGAACCAATCTTGCAGCTCGATCGACCTCAACTTACAGGAGTACTGCGTATACAGAGCAGAATCCTCCGGAAGCGCCTCCGCCGATGCGTCCACTCAGACCAACGATAAGGGGCGGAAGACCCACCACCCCCGGCGACCACTCAGAGAAGCGGAAGAAAAACAGCATCACGAAATCATAGAAGAGAAAAGCGAGATCGAGATTTCACCACCATCATCGAATTCAAGCTCCGAAACCTTAGAAACGTTAATGAAAGCCGACGGCCGTCTTATCCTACAACCAGAGACAGTCAACGAAGGTCAAACGGCCAAAAATCAAATGTCCAAAACGACATCAATTCTGATGCAATTAATATCTTGCGGTTCAGTTCCGTGTGGTCCTGGACAAGGATTGAACATAATCTCCCAGTACAAGTTAAGACTGCCACGTAGCAGAGGATCAGGGGAGTTGACTGCAGGAACTGGAAGAGCAAAACTGGAGGGAAAAGAATATTTCAGTGGGAGCATAGTAGAGACTAAGAAAGAGGAATTTCTAGCTCTGAAAAGATCCTCATCTTTCAATGCAGCTAGGTGAGTTTTATTTTCACTGTGTATTATTACTGTATCCAGTGTTCTTTTTGTCCGGTCTAGTATTGTCTCGTCTAATCCTTGTACCGTCTCCGAAGAATCCCGATCCAGGCAAGGGACAAAGAGGGCCGCCATGGTTCCGACCTGTTGTCATCCCTAAGTAACACATTGGTTATATGTATGCAGTCTAAGAATGTTTATGAATTTTAAACAAGTTTCTTTAATGTAAGCTAGTTGGTGTTACTTTTTGCTTTTTGGGATTTTGCTCATATGTTTCATATTCGATGAATTTTCTGTATTTTGGATTTTGTGGTATTAATTATCTTGAGTGGCCCCAATCAACTCGTGCTTTGACTTGGGAGTTTGAAAATTTTTATCTTTATTTTAGTTCTCAATTCCCAACATGGGGGTGATTCATCTAATTTTGCCACTGTTTGACATCCTTAAAATTCTAGAAACATAGTTTCTAATTGTATTTTTTTAAAAAAATTGTGGTTAAAAAGTAGAGAAAAATTTTAAATTTACGTATAAAATATTTTATTATGTAAATATGTGATTAAAAATAAATTACATTGAAAAAGATGTAAAACTTGGATTTTATGGGTAATTGATTTTAACAAATTGCAAGATTTTATCAAACAAGAAGTTGAGATGTCAAGTCATTAGTCTTCACATTAGATCTAACCTTTCATGGAAAGAAGAATGTTGTGTGACACGTGGTTGACTATGGAATTTTTCTTCTCCTCGACATCTCATGTTTTCATACATGAAGTCAAAAATAGTCGGTTTATTATAAAGGATTAATAATAGGGAAACTTACAGCAGCGGTCCCTAAACTTTTCAATTTTTACAAGTTTTATAATATCTTTCATTTTGTATCAGTGGAAGTTTCTAAACTTTCATAAATATGCAATTGAAATTCATTTGGACGAAAACTGTCCACTTTTCCATTAATTGACCAAATAATTAGAATTTTGATCAATTTTGACCAAATTAAGAAGGAAAAATCGTACTTTACATTTTTCTTATATTAAATAAGTTATTCAATTAAATCAAAAAATAAATATAAATATATAAACCCCCACCCCACCAAAAAAAAAAAGGATAAACTACCCTAGGTTCGAGTTTTTCTGTGAAATTGAACAAGGAATGGGTAGAGGCGATGAAGGAAATTTCTGTGAAATTGAGCGATGGTATTGGGTTCGATATTCTGTTAAGTTTCTTTTATACCATTATTGGACTATGCTTTCAATAAAAGGCAAATGAATCGATTTACTTGTGGGATTTGTTGATTTCCACAATTCGTGTTTTGGTGGCATTATGTTCTAGTTTTTGCGACCTGAAAATTCTGTTATGGTAGCGATGGCGATAGCGTTCAGCGATATGTGGGCATTTTTTGATTTATTTTTTTCCCCGTGGAGGATGCCCTCACTAGTAGTGGGAGTGGTGGGTAGAGGTAGGTGGCGATTGTAATAATGCTCAAACATGACGGTAGTGGCTGGATGGTAGTGTCTTGCT
>CAIGRH010163494.1:3255-22472 GCA_903798295.1 Fraxinus nigra | reverse complement strand
ATTAGAGGGTGTGTGGTAGAGATTAAAATCAGATTAAAATTGAAAATATAGCCGTTATTGTTGACTTTTATTAGACGGGTGGGACCCAATAACGGCCATATTTTCAATTTTAATTGGATTTTAAGCTGTACCAAACAGGCTCTATATATATATATATATATATATATATATAGAAATAACGCGTTATTTTGAACGTCTTTTCATGGTAAAAAATCAACCTTCAAGATTTGGCATCCCCAACTTTCTCGACTTTTGCTTAATTTCACGCGAAATTTTTTTATGACATTACAATGAAAGATAACAAAAATTCAAAGAATTTTGACAAATTTTCTAGATAATACTTTATCAATTTCATTTCCTTTCGAATAAGCCCCTGTTTGGTATACATTATAATTTTGATTTTCATTCTTTTAGTCATTTTCAAACACACATTCTTCAATAAAATAATATTTTTCATTACATCAATAACTTTTCCTTCTTTTTCAACCACTCATTTTCCACCAATCTACTATTGCATAATACATTCTTCCAAAATAATGTGACTCAAACACATCCTAGCCTTCGATTATATATAAATCTATGAATTGTTACAAATTCAGTCAAAATCAAACATTGATTTCAACCGTATAATTATAACTACTACTAATCATTATTTATACATATCGTTGAACCTTCATTTTCCTTTTAACAAATAGTGTCAAGAAAAGATTTTGATTTAATATAATATTTATTTTATATTTCAATATTTGTTAATTAATCGAACCAAATGAAAATTCCAGCACAATGGATGGAGGGAGAGTATGGACAAAACGGCCGCCGAGGTTAGAGGCATAAAGGACTTTTGTGTGGGCCCAGTCAGAAACATCCAATCATCCTCGTTGCTTGATGAATGTGCCACATAAGCAACAGTGGGTCCCACAGGAATTCCCTCTCTGTTCCCCCTGCTCTTTCAGTCATTTATTATTCATCATAAAAGCAAACGGTAAAAACTTGGGAGTAAATTTGCAACGTCAGAAACTGTTACATTGCATCAATTTTATGTCGTCGCACAGTCAAACCCTTTTGTCAAAAATTTAAAAGATATTTATTATCTGAAAATATTTATATATGTAAAATAAATAATTTGATTAATATATTATTTAAAAAAAAACAAAGAAATAATTACTCGACTTTCATTTTCAGATATCTTGGTAATGAAAGTAAAAAATAATTAATAAATCAAATTAACAAAATAAAATCTTACGTACCATGAAACAATCCAATACTTATCGTTGTGGGAATTAAACTGAATTGGATCGAAAAACTAGAAATCATAATAAAATGGTTTAATCTAATCATATGTAAGAAAATCAAAATTGTAAAACTATTTAAAAACTCACGTAACCGACTCGATCACATGAAAATTGGGGTGAATCGAGAGTTGCATTGTCAATTCATTTTTTTAAAAAGAAGTATCTAAATTTATCAGACGTAACCAACGAGTTCATGTAAAAATCGAGATGAATCAAAAGCCGCATTATCAATTCACTTTTTAGAAAGCATCTAAATTTCTATCACGTAATCGTAAGATCATTTTGACCGGTAACTATATACTTTTATCGAACAATTTTCAATATATGGAAAATAAATATGATTTTCTTATTTTATTTTTTTTTGACGTAAGAATGATTTTTTTCCTCTTTCACCAATTATTTTCAAATATTATTTTGTTATTTTTTTTCTATAAAAGCAGATGAATATGTGAAAAATAATGAATATGTATGAAACGTTGTAGAAAATGAAGAAAAGAGAGAGGCAGCGTAAATCACTGGCGTTTGTTTTTGTTTATGTGCTCTGTTGTAAATAAAAATCTCCGTCACACTCTCGTTCTCCCTTTCTCTCTCCTCCGTTGCCGATCTCTGCAACTTGCCTCAGCTGGGTTTTCATCAATATCCATTCTTCTGCCATCTGGGCCTCTTGAAGAATTCCCATTTTTTTGAATTTCTTGATCCACCCACCTGATCTGTAGGTAAATAAGTCATATAAACTCTCTCTCTCTCTCTCTAAATATATATATATATATATTGAATGTTTTGAGCTTCATTTGAGGCTTTGAGGTGGTAATTGAAACGTGGTATCATTTTTGTTTTATTTGTTATTGATGATCTATCTAGAGACTAGACTGTAATGTTTAGTTTCTTAATGTCATTGTATACATCCAGATTGAAGACTGTAACATTAGCTTCTTGAGTAATGGTATATATCAAGATTCAAGACTGTGATTTATTTGTTTGGAGGTCATGAATTGCTGAATTCCGATAAATTTATTATTTTTTCCCCTTTTTATTTACTCTTTTGAAGCTAATTTTTTGGATAAACTTGACTCTGCAACTTTTGAAGATAATTTCAGCCACAGTTAAACCTTCAAAATTTGAAGTGGGGAGTATTGACATGAAATTTTTTGTTCTTTTATAATTGGCTGTAATTGATCTGTCTTTACACAAATATTTTGAATTAATAGTTAGATTTGCATTTGTGTATTAAAGAATAGTGGATGACAATATGACAGTCATTTTGTGAAAGTTTGTGCAATGTACTTGTATGTTCTTTGTTGTTTATGATGGAAAAGGTTCAACATTTTTGTCTTTTGTTTTCAATTGATTTCCAGGTGGTGTTTTTGCTGCAATTTCTTAAAACCAGTCTTTTAAGTTTGGGCAAATTTTTATTTCAGCACGCCAAAATAGTCTCGCAAGCAAATCTTCACAAGAACAGATAATGCAGGTGTTAGAGGTTTCTTTTTATAGTTCTATGAGGTAGTAAAATACCGTGAAAAATGACGAGGGGTAGGATAAGGGGGAAGATTCGAAGAAGCGGTCTGTATACATTTTCTTGCTATAGACCACACCCTTCTGAGGAAGAAGGGCCACATGACATCCAAGGACCAGGATACTCGCGAATGGTATATTGCAACCAGCCTCATTTACACGAGCAAAATCTCCTTAAATACCGCACTAATTATATCTCTACCACAAAGTACAACATCATTACATTTCTACCTAAGGCCATATTTGAACAATTCAGGCGTGTTGCCAACTTGTACTTTCTTCTAGCTGCAATCCTTTCATTAACTGATGTATCTCCATTCTCACCTGTAAGTATGATTGCTCCTTTAGCATTCGTGGTTGGGTTGAGTATGGCTAAAGAAGCTTTGGAAGATTGGCGACGTTTCATACAGGATATGAAAGTTAATTTGAGAAAAGCTAGCGTACATAAAGGAGACGGTGTATTTGGTAACAGACCATGGATGAAGATTCGTGTTGGAGATGTTGTGAAAGTAGAAAAGGATCGATTTTTTCCTGCCGATTTACTTCTTTTATCATCTAGTTATGAAGATGGAATTTGTTATGTAGAGACTATGAACTTAGATGGAGAGACAAATTTGAAGGTAAAGAGAGCCCTCGAGGTGACTTTACCGCTGGATGATGATGCAACTTTTAAGGATTTCAATGCAACCATAAGATGCGAGGATCCAAACCCTAATCTTTACTCTTTCGTTGGTAATCTTGAATATGATCGCATGGTCTATCCTCTTGATCCTAGTCAGATTCTTCTCAGAGATTCAAAGCTTAGGAACACAGCCTATGTTTATGGAATTGTGATATTCACTGGTCATGATAGCAAAGTTATGCAAAATTCTACGAAATCTCCTTCAAAAAGAAGCAGGATCGAGACGCAAATGGACAAGATAATTTACATCCTTTTCAGCCTCCTTGTTTTCATCTCGTTCATCAGCTCTATAGGTTTTATTGTGAAGACGAAAAATGACATGCCAAACTGGTGGTATTTAAGCCCCCCAGATGAACACAATCTTTTTAATCCCAAAAAACCAGAGGTTTCAGGCTTTTATCATCTAATCACTGCTCTTATGTTATACGGCTATTTGATACCAATATCCCTCTATGTTTCAATCGAGGTTGTAAAAGTCCTCCAAGCGTTGTTCATGAATCGGGACATTCATATGTATGACGAAGAGACGGGAACTCCTGCAGAAGCACGAACGTCAAATTTAAATGAGGAATTAGGACAGGTTGATACAATCCTATCTGACAAAACTGGCACTTTGACATGCAACCAAATGGACTTCCTCAAATGCTCCATTGCGGGTTCTGCATATGGAACACGTGCTAGTGACATAGAGCTTGCTGCTGCAAAGCAGATGGCTATAGACCTGGAGGGGCAGAGCAAGAGTAGTACATCTCTTTCGCAGCAGAAAAGTGGAATTGCATTTGGGCAATCAGAAATTGAATTGGAGACCGTCATTACTTCAACAGATAAACTTGAACGAAAACCTGCAATAAAGGGGTTTAGCTTTGAGGATAGCCGGCTCATGAATGGAAATTGGCTCAAAGAACCCAACGCAGATGTCATCTTATTATTTTTCAGGATACTGTCGATCTGTCACACTGCAATTCCTGAGATAAATG
This sequence comes from Fraxinus nigra, assembly GCA_903798295.1. Classification (NCBI taxonomy): domain Eukaryota; kingdom Viridiplantae; phylum Streptophyta; class Magnoliopsida; order Lamiales; family Oleaceae; genus Fraxinus; species Fraxinus nigra. The sequence goes on along the minus strand of CAIGRH010163494.1, from coordinate 18,009 downwards.
AAGAAACTGGCGATCTTACTTACGAAGCAGAATCACCAGATGAAGGTTCATTTCTTGTTGCAGCTAAAGAATTTGGTTTTGAGTTCTGTAAAAGAACTCAGTCGAAGATAGCCGTTCGAGAGAGATATCCTTCTTATCAACAGCCAAGTGAAAGGCAAGACCACGAAATAAATAATTTTTAGTGTATTTGGGAAAGTATTTTCTCTTGGATCAGTCATCGTTACATCTAATATATCGCTATGAATTCAGGGAGTACAAAGTTCTCAATTTGTTGGATTTTACAAGCAAAAGGAAGCGAATGTCAGTTATTGTACGGGACGAGACCGGCCAGATTCTTCTCCTGTGCAAAGGAGCTGACAGGTTAGTCATTCAACATCTTGTTTGCTACTTCGAGTTCTCTCCAAGCAACTCCCAACCCAATAAAAACTTTGAAAGATAAGCAATGAAAGTGCAGTAAAGGACAATGTGGCATTAACTGTTGCACTATTATCAGCATTTTGTTCATATGGTTCATATGTTGTCAATTGAACCACTTGATCTAAAAGTTTAAACTTTTAGATAGACTGCATATGCATAATGTGCAAAATTTATTTAAATGGGTGGCGGTAATACTTGAAATCAGGATCTTTGTTTGCTCTTGAGAACATGTTGAACCACTTAATCTAAAAGATTAAGCTATTGGATAATGCCACATGTATATCGTATAAATATTGTCGTCAACACTCACTAATGTGCATTTAAAGAATTAGTTTGAAAGTTAGTTTTAGTTATCAGGCAATCAGCAGGTGAGCTTTGTGATTTTTTCTTGTTTCATTTAGTATGATCTTTTCCTTTTAGGACTGTATTTGGGCTATATTATATGCTCTGGAATCTGATGCTATTTCTCTTCTTTACAGCATAATATTTGATAGGTTATCAAAGAATGGAAGAACGTATGAGGAAGCTACCACCAAGCATTTAAATGAATATGGGGAGGCTGGATTGCGAACCCTTGCACTTGCTTACAAGAAGCTCGAAGAGGCCGAATATTCTGCTTGGAATGAGGAGTTTTCCAAGGCAAAAACCTCAATTGGGGATGATAGGGATGCAATGCTGGAGCGGGTTTCTGATATGATGGAAAGAGACTTGATACTTGTTGGTGCGACTGCAGTGGAGGACAAATTACAGAAAGGGGTATATTATATGGTCTATCATTGCTGTGAAACTATCGATGCACACAAACAGTCCCTCTTTGTAAATGAACATTTTTCTTTGTTTACTACTCCGTAGGTGCCTCAGTGCATAGACAAACTGGCACAAGCTGGTCTCAAGATCTGGGTTCTGACAGGTGATAAGATGGAAACTGCAATAAATATAGGGTCTGTCTCATGCCAGCGGAATCTGGCTCTAACTATTTATGGTGATCATAGTGTCTGGACAATCAAAGCCTTCCGGTTGCTAAAATGAAATCTTGTCACCATTATGCAGATTTTCGTGTAGTTTGCTTCGACAAGGCATGAAGCAAATCTGTATAGCAGCAACCAATGAAGCCACATTAGGCCAAGATCCCGAAAAGGTAGTTGTTTATAGAAATAGCAACAAAAGATTTGAGCGTGTTTATTATAATTTATTGTAGCCTTCTTTGTTGTTTGTTACTTCTCAGTCCGTAAAAGAAAATATCTTGATGCAAATCACCAATGGGTCTCAAATGATCAAGCTTGAAAAGGATCCCCATGCTGCATTCGCATTAATCATTGATGGGAAAACTCTAACTTACACATTGGAGGATGATATGAAGCATCAATTTTTGAATTTAGCAGTTGATTGTGCTTCTGTCATATGCTGTCGTGTTTCACCAAAGCAGAAAGCTCTGGTCAGGCATCTTTTGTCTTATCTACTTATTGAATTTCATGCTGCGTCCTGTGCAATTCATTTCTTAAAGTTTCTGAGATAACTCTGCCAAGCGTGTTGGGCTAAGCTTAAAAAAAAAGTAAAGGTTACTCTGTTGCTAACATGTTCAAGTAATTAAATTTTTTCTTACTTTAAAGTAAAATTCGTTACATTTTGGTAAGCAATTCTTACTTTATTGTTAAAATAAATAAATTATTCCAAATTTGACCAGTAAAAACTTATTTACTTGTTAATGAAGTGTTCAAGCTTAGCCTTCTTATGAAAAGTGTTTAAGCTTAGGTAACATGCTGATAGTTACGACTGCTCTATCTCTCATTTCTGCTGATGATACTTGGCAACCAGGTAACAAGATTAGTAAAAGAAGGAACTGGGAAAACCACATTAGCAATTGGTGATGGTGCTAATGATGTTGGTATGATTCAAGAAGCAGACATTGGTGTGGGTATTAGTGGATGTGAAGGAATGCAGGTTTGTAACATTATCTTATCGGCTCAAATTCTGTATGCAACAATGAAATCACAGTAACTGTTTTTAGACGCGTTAAGCATTTGTTTCTTTTGAACGTGTTTGTACAACTAGGATTTTGCAGTAGATCTTCGAAGAAATAACACATTGGTATTGTAGAAAAGATCTTCCGTAAAAATATCATCAAAACATTAAAAATATACTTCCAGTAAACATACTTTGCTTGTATTTCATTGTGATTCGATTCCTTGAGAGCGTGAAATGCATATAGTTGTATCCCGAGCAGTCGAGCACTATTCCAACTTTCCAATCTGCTCAAATAAATTTTGGGCTCTTGGACAAAAGATCAAGTCCTTGTTTGGGCTCCATTTTAATGTGTTTTTTGGGGGGAAATGTATTTTGGAATAATGATTTTTTGAAAAATGTATGGTTAAAAAAGGACAAATTTTGGGTTTACATGTAATATTATTTTATTGGCGAATGTGTGGTTAAAAAGAGGAGAGAAAAATGCATTTTGAACAAAATGGAGCCCAAACAGGGCCAATTTTGTTTGTATCCTCACGAATCATTAGTTTTGTTGCTATATTGAGTATTGGTTTTATCTTAATTATATTACCAGATTTTTCATGCTGACCATTGAGCAATGCATTCTTCATTGTTTACCTTTTCTAGTGTAGTTATCTGCTGCTGCCATTGAATAGTAGTAGAAAAAGAACAAAGATATTTGAGAGCGATGATCATATTCCTTGCTCCACTTATCTCAAAATTAACCAATATTTTTGCAGTAGTATTTGATGGGATGCAAACATTGATATGATACATATACTGTATGAGCATTTAAGTCTGGAAGCCGCAATTCAGTAGCTCCACTTTACAAGAAGGATTGTGCTTTCTCCCAAATGTATCTGGCATCAGATTCTATAGCCATTTGTAATTCTCAAAATAGTCATTTACTTAAAGAATCACTTATCAAACTACAGAAACGATTAAGTACTTCAAGAATCAGAGATGTTGATTTTCGCATTCTGTCAACTTGCAGAAAGTGATTGTTTGATATGAGTATTTTCTTTTTTAAACAAAAGAAATATGGATATGCTTATTTGAGTTTTTTTCATAGTCTCTTGTGAAGTTCTAGCAAATTTGGCATCAATTACCTTAGTGTGGCATCAATAACTAAAGTGATAAAGGTAAAATCTTAATGGTGACCAGCTGAAAGAGATGGAGGAATAGAGTATCAGTATATATGATCAAATTCTAGTTGACTTTTGTGGCCTAGCCGAAATGGTTGATTTACCATTTGACAAAAGTCGTCTTTCACTTCAACAGGGTTATGAAATTATTTGTTGAACTATAACTTTTCATGGGCTTCATCCAGCTTTGGGATTTGGTTCAAATACACTTTTGCAAGAATTTCTGTATATTGGCGTGTGATATCATTAAAAAGATCAGGGAAGAATGTAAAGATGTCGAAAGCATACTCTGGATTACATTATAAATGTTTAATGCTAAATTGGCTGGCTGAAAAATAATTTATCTTTTCAAAGAGTGATTTTAGTTTTATTTTATTGTTGATCAATTTATTTTGCTTTTGTTTGGTTTCTTATAATTTGTGTAATTTACATTTTGTTCATGTCATGAGGGCTTTTCATGAGCATGTATTACTTTTAGATCAATATAAGTTTACATAATTTTGGCTTTTCTGTAGGCTGTAATGGCCAGCGACTTCGCTATTGCACAGTTTCGGTTTCTGGAGAGGCTTCTAGTTGTACATGGACATTGGTGCTACAAAAGAATTGCTCAGATGGTAATCATCCTAGCTGAACTCATTATATTCTCATTGATGTTGTCGAAATATACTTTAGTAATACAGATTTTCATCTCTTTGCATGTACCAAACATGTTCATTATTACATGGGTGTCATTTTCCTTCATGCTACCCTCCATCTTTATTTTATTTTCACTTTTATCTACAACTCTCTGCATTCAGATCTGCTATTTCTTCTACAAAAATATTGCATTTGGCCTCACAATCTTCTACTTCGAGGCTTTTGCCGCCTTTTCTGGGCAGTCGGTATATGTTGACTGGTACATGCTGCTGTTCAACGTCGTTCTTACGTCATTGCCCGTGATTTCACTTGGAGTATTTGAACAGGACGTGGATTCTGAAGTGTGTTTGCAGGTTATTTTTCTTTCAATCCTTTCTAGATTTCATTTCCTTGAATTTCCTTCAAACCACCACAGCTTCAGCATGTGGGAATGCTTGGGATAAATGCCTAGGTCAATGAACTTTTAGTGAAAATTCAATGTTGGCGATCAACTTAAACTTCGTGGCAATTGTGAGTTGGGACACTGAACTTACAAGTTTGTTACAGTGTGGTCATTCTGTCCATGTCAAACTAACAGAAAACCTGACGTTGCAGTCTAATTGGCTAATAGATTGACAGTCAAGTCACCGTTTCCTTTTATTGGATTGGCTGAGATAGACAAAGTGACCAAATTTTAGTAAACTTTAAGTTCAGCGACATACTTGAAACAAAATGAAATTTCGCTATGACTGTGTTGAGTACCAGTTTATTTAGTCCGAGAATGCTTTATACTGATGCCAACTTATGCACAATGCAGTTTCCTGCCTTATATCAGCAAGGACCAAAAAATCTGTTCTTCGACTGGTACAGAATAATTGGGTGGATGGGAAATGGTCTATACACGTCCCTCATTATCTTCTTCCTCAACATTATCATCTTTTACGACCAAGCTTTCCGTTCTGGAGGCCAGACGGCTGATATGACTGCTGTCGGTACTGCTATGTTCACTTGCGTTATTTGGGCTGTTAATTGCCAGATTGCACTTACGATGAGTCACTTCACGTGGATACAGCACTTGTTCGTTTGGGGTAGTGTCACGACATGGTATGTGTTTCTTGTATTCTATGGAGAATTATCATCAGCCCTCGATGAAAATGCCTTCAAAATCCTCACAGAAGTTCTAGCTCCAGCCCCAATTTACTGGATCACTACCCTCTTAGTAACCGTTGTCTGTAATCTCCCATACCTTGCACACATTTCTTTCCAAAGATCTTTCAATCCAATGGATCATCACGTCATTCAAGAAATCAAGTACTACAAGAAAGACATCGAGGATCGACATATGTGGAAACGAGAGCGGTCAAAGGCAAGACAGGAAACTAAGATCGGATTCACAGCCCGAGTTGATGCGAAAATCAGGTTTTTAAAAGGGAGACTGCAGAAGAAGTATTCATTAATGAGTGCACCTTCTATAATACCACAGCAGATATAATTATTGTGCATTTAAGATTTTTTTTTCTAGGTTTTTTGGCTGTTTGCAAATTTCCTTTTGATTTTCCTGGTTGAACCTTGTTGGTTCATTCTTAGTGTATTTTTTGTCCAGTATAGTGAGGACTGAGGTATTCCCAACACCAAAGCACTTTGGCTGTTGCATGTATGATATTTTGCATTGTCTTGTGAATATATAAAGATATATCTTTGCCTTTATTCCTCTTCCTTGTCTAAGCCTTGTTATGTTAATTGATCGTATTTCATTCATTTCGTCGGGATGCTCACAAGTCGAACATATTACAATTTTCTTGGATTATTTCTTGGTTGCGACAAAAACTTGCATAGAATGGATAGGATCAAATCAAACATAAAATTTCCCACTTATATGATTGTCGTTGAGATAAGCAATTAATAACTTTTGAGAAAGTACGACTTTACCCTGATGACTTTATTTTGACTATAAAACTCAACGTTAAGAATTTAAATACAAATAAAATTTAACAACGATATCAAATTCTTGACAATATGATCTCAGATCTATCGCTGCGTTAATACTACGAACAATGCTATGGGTACAAGAAATTATCCACAGAAACTCAAGAGAATACACACAACAGGTGGACCTCCATCCTTTTGACAATATTTATTTCAAGTGGGACCCACGGTGCCAGCCTCTCGTGTGAGTGGAATTCAAAGCTTACTAGATAGACTGCAAGTATCACCAGACAAATTAAATTTATTAGAATTTACACACGTTGATAGACTGCAATAATAAGACAAACTAAAATGAAAATGCTGACAAATAGGGAAATATGCCATTCGACTATGCATGTTAAGTTAGCTGGAACAGCAGCAGTGATCAACAGAGGAAAAAAAGTTACTTATTTTCTAACATTTATGAATAATTATTAACTGTATTATTACAACCTAGGTGTAAACGAAAAGTCTGTGGGTGGGTGCCGATAAAATCGAAGCCCTGAGCCAAGAAGAGGAGATACCTATGTTTCATTTGTTACAATGATAATTCACTTTGCCACGTCCCTTTCTTTCCTGCTTTAAATCTGCAATTTCAGCTTAATTGATAGTTACTTATAAGTTGCTTTTTAAAGGGTATTTTTTATCACGGGATTGGATGGAGCCCCGGGTAGGAAATAAGTTTCAGCTTGGCCGGAAAATTGGAAGTGGTTCATTTGGAGAGATTTATAAAGGTCTATATTGATTTTTATTTTTTTTTTCTCCTTGAATTTTATCGTTTTTGTTTCTTGTTCTTGTTGGGCAATTTGTGTATTTATTTTGCAGGTACTAATATTCAGACAAATGAAGAGGTGGCAATTAAGCTTGTGAGTAATTAGAGAACCTCTCCGTACATTTTTTTTAGCTACTGATTCATGGGATATTTAGAGCATGTTTGGCTAAGCTTAAAAAGTTTACTTATTTGGATAGCAAGGTAACTATAGTTGTTTTTTTAATAAAAAAGTAAGTTATCCAAATAGTGTAGGGGTACTTGTTTTTCAGGCGTCGCCAGACAATCTGACATGCTCTTAGTCGATTGTTAAGGTCCTCTCGAGTCTAGTTTTCTGATTTATGGGATATTTAGAGCATGTTTGGCTAAGTCTTATTTGGATAGCAAGGTAACTAAAGTAACTTTCAAAAAAAGTAAGTTATCTAAACAATGTAGGGGTACTTATATTTCAGGCATTGCCAGACAATTAAACATGCTCTGATGCTCTTAGTCGATCGTTAAGGTCCTTTCGAGTCTCGTTATTATATGTTGGAATGTCAAGTCAAAATTTCATTCTTGGAAACTTATGAAGTTCTTTGTTAGACATGACATGCTAATTAAATATCCTGTTTTCTCATGGTTTAGTAATTATGATTTATATTGGCACAGTGCCGTTGGACCTAAAGATTGGTTTGCTTGGAATTAATCTTGTTTGTTTAAATTGAATGATGCCTCAAAGGAACATTTGGACCATGAGAAATTCTAGGATCTTTCCTAATTATTGTCTTAATCCTCAATGATCTAGGCAGAGGATGTGTTTTTGTTGTCTTTTGGGCTATGGAAACTGGTATTTTTATCGTATGGCGCATAGAGAATAATGAAGGAAATCTGATATCTTTGAAGCTTTTGAAGTTCTTTTCTTTATATGCTCTGATCTGATGTTTATTTTTCTCTCCCGCTTGTCGACCCGTGAATTCTTCAGAGTGGGTCGGAAGGCTGGGCATATGGAGACCTTTTGAAGAAGTGCACCTATGTGCCACAGCCACCTGCTCTACAGTGTCATTGTAGAGATAAAATTTCTCTTGCCTTTTTTGCTCAAAATGCTGCTCCTTGTGATTTTATCTTCCAAGTCTGTGTCTGTACATAATACTTTCTCGATGGTTCATCGCACAGTGCTGTATTTTTTGCTCTTGTTAGCTAACGTTCATTAGTTACTAGAAATAAATTGTCAGTTGCTTAATATCACTAATAGCTTCTGCTTTTCTGTATATGCAGGAAAATATCAAGACAAAGCATCCTCAGTTGCATTACGAGTCAAGGTCGTACAAAACACTACAAGGAGGAAGTAATGATCCTTTTCACTATTTCAGTTGCCAGTCATTATTTTTCTTTTTGCATCTTTATTGACTATAGTCATTTCTTCCATATCGGTAGCTGGAATTCCTGACCTTAAATGGTTCGGTGTCGAAGGAGACTATAATGTCCTTGTTATGGATTTACTGGGACCTAGTCTTGAAGACTTGTTTAACTCCTGTAATCGGAAGCTATCTCTAAAGACTGTTCTCATGCTGGCGGATCAGATGGTAAAATATCTGTTTGGTTGTGTTCCATTAAGAATTTGAGACATTTTCATGCTTCAATTCTCCAGGGAATTCTTGTTCTTTTCAGATTAACCGGATTGAGTTTATTCATTCTAAGTCTTTCCTTCATCGGGATATTAAGCCCGATAACTTCCTAATGGGCTTGGGAAGGCATGCAAATCAGGTTTCCTTTTTTGAAACTTTCCTCCCTTCATTTTAACTGTTTGCTTTTATTATCTCTTGATCCATACAGCTATCAAGTTATGTAGGTATATATTATTGATCTTGGACTTGCCAAGAAATTCAGAGACTCATCGACTCGTCACATTCCCTATAGGTAAGCTCTCTTGAATATCAGTTTGTTGTATGGTTTTAACTTCAAAAGTTATTTATAAGAATCTTCTTATGACGCTGTCTGTGTAATGCAGAGAAAATAAAAATTTGATTGGAACAGCCAGATATGCCAGCATGAATACTCATCTCGGAATAGGTATTTACGTTATATTTTGTTTTCATCTTAAGTATTTGCTGAAAGTGATTTGATTAAGCACTGCATTATGTTTTGCACAGAACAAAGTCGCAGGGACGACTTAGAATCACTTGGATATGTTCTCATGTATTTCTTAAGAGGAAGGTATGTCTACATATTCGTCGTTTTTTGTTTTCTCCTATGTTTTCCTTGTAATATGTGTGCTTGCTTTTCCCAAATGTGTAGTCTCCCCTGGCAGGGGTTGAATGCTGGAACAAAGAAACGCAAATATGAAAAAATTAGTGAAAGGAAAGTTACAACCTCGATTGAGGTAACCGGTGTTTCAGCTGTCTTCCGGGCAGTTGTATATTTTGTACTATGCGAGACTGAATCTGAAGCTCACTTTTCTTTAGGTGTTATGTCGTGGCTATCCTACGGAATTCTCGTCTTACTTCCATTATTGTCGTTCGCTTAGGTTTGATGATAAACCAGATTATGCTTATTTAAAGAGAATTTTCAGTGACCTTTTCATTCGTGAAGGTTTTGACATACTCCTAAGCATTACTAACTTATATTTGCTGCTTTTCGGATTTGAAAGTGGTATTTTTACCTTCTCTTTGTTCTTACTCCTCTCGTCTATCTTCCCATGCAGGTTTTCAATGTGACTATGTATTCGACTGGACCATTTTGAAGTATCAGGAGTCTCCCCTAGCCAATCCTCCACTTCAAGAGCTTGTAAGTAACATAAAGTTCTGGCTTACGACCAAGATATAGAGAAAGTTTGGCTAAGATTAAAAGGTTTACTTACAAAATATCTAAACACGTTTGGAAACAACAAGTTTAACATTTACTTCAAACTCGGCAAAACATGCTCATAGGCATGATGATTTTCGGGACAGGGTGCAACTGCAGGTACGAGTTCGGGAATGCAGCATGCTAATGTTGATCTACAACCAGGTGAATCTTGGTCTGGTGCATTGCAAGTTTTGATTCTCTATTCATTACACCAAAATAGCTGCATTTGATTTTATGGATCAACCATTATATGCAGAAGCTTGTACTTAAAACCATAGATTTGCTGGTAGGGCGGCGCTTAGTTCTGTATAGTGTTTGCAGACAGACGCGAGTATAATTCTACAGCTGTTTTTCAGGTGATGATGAAGGAAAGGTCCACTGTTCTTCTTTCACAAACACAACTCGTGGTAGAAAATTTTTGATTTCTGGAACTACACAGAAAGATCCACTTACTAACGACTTAGTTATGAGTAGAGAGGTAAGTCCTCCTTTTCCTTTCCCAAGGCATCTATGTATCTGTTAATCTTGTTCATAATTTCACGTTACTTGTGATTGCTTTCTTCAGTTATCAAATTTCAACATTTTCCTGTCGACTGGATCTTCAATGCAACCTACTATCTCTAGTAAACACGATCCAGTGACTGCTTGGGAGGATTCCGACCCTTCACATGGACGTGCAACAGATGCGGTGCGTAAAATTTCCAGCGTCACACAAAGAAGTTCATCAGCAGTATCCGCTGATTACAAGCGCTCGTCTTCTGCCAGAAACTTGTTGAACGTAAAGGATTTCGAGTTAACCCTCAAGGGTATTCGGAGCTTGAATTTAGGCAATAACCCAGGTGTAAAATATTAGTATTTATAATTCCTAGTTACTGTAAATTTTTGGAATGCTATGCCTTAAATTAATACTGCTCTGCTGGAGATGGCTTCCATCTTTATTCTAATGCTCTATTAGTTTGACATTAAGAAAAAAACTATTTCTGTTCAAATCAAATGTATTTATATAATAGCAGCATCATAGTCAATACAAAATATGTCTATTAAATAAACTTCCTAAGTCAATTGACTTTCTCTGAAAAATCAATTAGCTTGTCTCTTCCGAGCAAACCTCTGAAGAGATCTAGGCAATTGACTTTCCTCTTCCATATTCTTCCTTTTCTTTTTCGATAACCCATCCCCTTTAGCTGCTTGTTCCAAGAAAGGCTTCTTAGCTTTCTCTACTGCTTCTTTCTTCTTCTTTGCCACCTTGCTTGGCTTACTCCGACCTTTAGTTTTCTTCTTGATAAATATATTTTTTGCTGCTTCTACAGCACCTTCCAATTCTGCCTCTATATCCTGTTTAGCTCGTCTTTCTTTCCTTCTTGTAGGCTTCACTGAACCAATCTTCGTTGGGTTCAACATGATCGTCTCTGGAGGGAGTTTGTCAAGAAGAGAATGCACCTCCCTCTCTTTCCTCTGTTTAGAAGTTTCAAACGGGTTCGCCACCCAAGAGTCAAAGTTGGCTTCTCCGGATCCAGGAATCAAGATTGATGACCAACCCATCGAGTGCCCAATGCCCAAAACATCTTCATAGGGTCTGAATGCCAACTTTTGTATTTGGTACCCTTTAGCAATGGAATGGCTCATATAGCGGCTATAATTCTGAGATCCCGATAAATCTCTCAATACCTGTACAAAAGATCCAGTGGCAGTAGCGAGCAAACCTTTCTGACTAAAATTCATCGTCTTAGTATGGCCTGGTAATGTTTGGAGAACCTCAAACTTCCTCAAGTCCCAAAGCTTTATCTTCCTCTCCATACCAGCTGTTGCCATGAGATGGCCATTGGAATGAAATGCCAAAGCTGTAACAGGCCCGTGATGACAGAACATCTTGACAAGGGGAGCAGAACTGGTAGGCTTCCACATGCTCACTGTGCCACCAGAATGGCCAACAGCAACTACACTATTGAAGGGATTTACCTGCATTACATCAGACCGACCTAGACCAGTTCGGAAATTGCCTATCATCTCCCCTGTGGTAACATCTTGATAATGGAGCTGCCCAAATTTGTTTATCGATGCCAAGAGGAAATGTTTGTTCAGAAACTGAAGCTTCAGTACAGAACCATGTTCCTGAAGGACAGAAGAGAGAATTCAAGTACATATAATGCTAATGGACTAATTACATGTTGAGATCAGGAGAAGGTCACATCACATGCACACAGATAGGCAAAATTAATCCTCTTGGGTACCATAGTTTTATTTCTTCCTAATATGAAATGGCCATCCCTCGTATTTCTGTAGACAAGTTTATCGACTAAAATGTTATATTTCATGCTCTTCTGGACACCTTCAGGAGGGGATTTCTAGTTTAAATTAAGGAAGAACATAAAAGAAACAGAAACTTCCAGGGATGCAAAAACAGTCAACAGACATTCGACAAAAAAACCTCGAAATCTGTCAGAAACATTCTTCAGCACGGAAAAAGACAAAGTATCACAAAATGAAAACCTTACACAAGCATCATTGTGACGGATTACTAACCTTCATGCAATGCAGTTCTGTACCATTGCGGTCATATATATATGTGTACCTGTTACATTTAAGTAAACATAATCAGTTAAGCACAGAAAATGTTAGTTATGTATCATTAATAATACACTGGAAAATATTACAATTTTGAGCATTTGCTTAAATGATGGTCAATGTGACATTAAGAGTTGCTCCAGGAAAAGAAGTTATTTTAGTGTTATGTGATCAACATACTTCACATTAAGCAAAATGAAAAGAACTAAGTAGATAACTAGACAAGATTGGAAACTGGAAAACAATTGCAAAGTACACATGGCTACAGATTCGGGTCAATTGGATTTGAACGGTAAAAGAATGATTGAAGTCACTATTTTAATGTGGTCCTCCGATCTCTCCAAATCAGGAAGTGCCAAACAACCAAAATTAATGATTTGTCCAACACACGCCAGAAAATGTATGCAAGCCATGATACATAGATAACCACAAAGTGGATGAGCAACCATGCAGGCAGCAAGTGCAATTGGAAAAGGTTTCCACCTCATCATCACAGATGTTACAAGAGAACTAAGAAAAGGTGGGAGCAACAAAAATCATGACAGCAAATTGTAACATTCCAGGCCATGGTGGATGCACTTATCTTTGTGGTGAACATGAATAATCTTTCCTAATTATGGCCATTTACTTTCATATTATAACTAAAAGAGGAGAAACCTTACTTCTTTTGGGCTGCAGCAAAAAACATCTCGTTATGCAAGAACACCACATCACGCACAGTTTCCCTAACCTAAAAGAACAAGTAATAGTAATGATTCTCTACAAAATCCTAAAGAAAGTTTCTCAAAACCATCAAAAGAAATCGTTAAGACAGTCAAATGACCAACATAGCTAGACAACAATGTAAAAAACGCTTCCAGTGAGAAACAAACTACCATTCAACCAATATACTGAGCCTACAAATCAATAAATACTGTGACCATACTAGCTAATAGCTCATCAGCAAAGTCCATTGGAATGATAATTTAAGATATGGAAGTGATTCTAATTTGGTGTGATGGTTTAAAACTCAATTAAAAGAAGAATCTTTTTTTTTTTTTTTTGATAAATCAATTAAAAGAAGAATCTTAGGAGAAGAGGAACCAATTTGTCTGTTATATAATCTATGCATGTCTATATAAGGCAAGAGGTCCACAGCCTCATTATTATTCTTTTGAGATATTTAGAAGAAACTGGGGTTTTAAATTATCCAGACAAGAAAAATAAAAGCGGCTTAATTTGGACGCCCTTAAGCCAATCATATATGAAAAGAAAATTATTTCTATAATATTATGCAAAACCTCGAAAGAGGTCATTCAAGAATTAATTTGAAATGAAAGGGGGCAAGGGGGAATCACACAAAACAGATCAAGTCGGTATGTAAATGAATGAAAAGTGACAAGATACCTGAAATTCTTTAATAAGGTTCATATTTTTCATGTCTAGAATGGCCATATGACCCTTTCGTCCAGCTACTGTCATATAACGACCACTGGGGGTGAAATCAAGGGAGTATGGGCCGAGATCTGGGAAAAAAAAGAGGGAAGTATTAACTGATAGGGGAAAAAGTTGAACTAAAATTGCACTCAGTAGAATAGCATATGAATCTTCCAACTGCAGACTGGTCAGAACATAATTTACTCATTGCATCAGAAAATAGTCAGAAACAATAAGAATGAGGTCTCAACCTGGCAAGATTATGTCATATTGGTTTCTTGAACCCAGGATGTCCACTTCACAAGCAATGGCTTCCTGCTTAATATTCCATGTTCTCTCAATACCTTCTGCTTCCAAATAACCTCCTTCACTGGGCATAAGCCACTAAGGAAACAGAAAACTATACTTCAGAACACAGTGAACTGAAATTGAAGTCATATAACAATTCAAAATTCATTGCTAAGGAAGAAAAAAATAGGGAAACGGGAAACCTCTGCACAAATAGCACAACTAAAAAACATTGGGCTATTAAAAAAAATCACCTTCTCAGCTTTGGCAGCAGCTTTAGCAGATTTTCCATACAAATCTTCCCTCACAGCTAGCTGACCCTTCAATTTTTTATCTTGTAAAACCTGTAAAAATAGAACTACTAATCTAAACACTCGCCAAAAATCATTCAACCAAAAGATGAGTAAAAATATAGACAATGCTTTCATACCTCTAAATTAGCAGCTTCACCTCTCATGTACTTCTTTACATTCATATCCTCCTCTTCAGAAATGCCCTGCAAAATAAAACCCATTTTAAGCCTCCATTTGGCAAAATTCATAAATCATTTAAAAATGGTCAAACTTCATTTTCAATCACAGATTTCAATGGACTCACAAGTATTGTCATTTGTCCCCCACTCATTTCTATCTATTTATAAATTAAACTGTTTATATATTCTTCCTTACATAGGCTAACATTGAAATTCAAAAAGGTAACAGTTAACACAATTTTATCATTTGTCCACTGCCAAGTTTCTTTTTTTTTTTTTTTTTTTTTTTGTTTTAC
>CAIGRH010163452.1:0-22102 GCA_903798295.1 Fraxinus nigra | reverse complement strand
AGTAAAATTCTTTCTTTTACGTTTGACAACGCTAGTGTAAATAAGCATATTATCGATAAATTGCATAGAGTACTTCAACCTAATTTTGGTGGCTATTTATTTCATATTCGATGTCTTTGCCATATTTTTAATTTAATAGTACAAGACGATTTAAAATATGTTAATGATGAAATTCAACGAATTAAAAATGTACTAGTCTATATTATGATTGCACTTAGTAGAAAACAAGCATTTGAGGCATTTTGTGCTCAAACTGGGGTGACGCATACAAAAACATTTATGAGTGACGTATGTCATAGATGTAACTCCACTTATTTATTATTAAAATCATGTGAAGGTTTTGAACATTTAATAACTGAGTTTTATAACAATATGTATATTAGAGATGAAGACGATACTATTTTGACTGAGTTCGATTGGAGTTTAGTTTTTAAAATTAAAATTTTTTGACAAGTTCTTATGATTCTACAAATATTGTGTTTGGTATTTATTATCCCACTAATTGTATGGTCCTCGAACGTCTTTATATAATTGCTAGAGCTTTTCATAGATTTAAAGATGACCCCGATTTTAGTTCATTTATATATTTCATGGAATTAATGTTTAGAAAATATTGGGAAAACTTGCCTATATTATTTCTGTTAACATGCGTCATGAACACCCGATATAATTTATCGAGTACTAAATTTGTAATTGATCAAATTTCACAAGATTTAACTTTTAATGTACCTATCACTTATAAAAATTTGGAACAAACTTTATGTTAAATGTATGATTTATATGCTCAACGAATGGGTACTCATTAATCGAGTACCTTCCATTCTACAACTACTCCTCCCACTGATATAGCAGATGACGATGTTGAATTTTTTAATTTATTCGAAAGCGTGAACTCATATAGATATGATTCAACTGTATTTGCAAATGGCTCCTCTAGTACTAGTAGTAGTTTGTCTTCCACTACATGTACTCAAACATCGAGTAGTAGTCCAAATGCGTTGCCTGCTGAATTAATTGATTACTTTAATCATACTAGGCCTAATAACAAAACAATTATGAAAAGTTCAGAAGAAGTAATTGAATTTTGGCGAATGTATGAACGCCGATGACCAGTAGTTTCTGTAATGGCAAAAGAGCTACTAACACCTCTGGCTAGCACTATAGATTCGGAGTCTGCTTTTAGTGCAGGTAAAAGGGTTCTCTCCGAGGTCAAGGGCCGACTGAAAGAAGATATTTTGGAAGCATTAATATGCGTGAAGGACTGGAAAGTCGCTCATTTTCGACTGCAAGATAAATATGTAGAAATTGTATATAGTCAAGTAAGCGATATTTAATTTAACCATATTCATTACAAAATTTTATTTTAATACCTTTACAATTTTTTAAAAAAATCGTATATGTAACAAGTTGTTCGTGTACAATTTTTAACTCTACCTACTCGAAATTGAAGTAGCCGATCCCAAGCCTGAACAAAGGAGGAGAGTTTATCTTTTTTTATTATTATTATTTTAAAAAAGTAAAATGTTTTAGAAAATGTATATTTAAAAAAATGTTTAGAAAATGATAATATATATATTAGGTTTAGAAAATGTATAGTAAAAGGGAAAAAAAAAAGCCAACGAGCTACAGCTCAACTCGGCCCATGAGCAGCCTACGAGTGGCGAGTTTGTGGGCCGAGCCGAGCTCACCTCTTGACAAACGGTTTGCTCAGCTCGTGCAAGTAAGGGCCGAGCAGCTCGGCTCAGCCCTTTGCCATCCCTAACTAACAGTACTAAATTGGATATCAATGTACTGACGCTCAAGAGAAAATCTCAACATTTTGTTCAATTAGAAGGTATATATATATATCTAACAATGAGGAAAAATATTAGTAATGACATTCTTAAAGATATTATTTTCGCCTTCTCTTGTGACTTGCAGCAATTTCTTCTTTTATGTATGCTTTTCTATTTTGATAACTAAACGTATAAACTATTGTGTTTGAATACTACATTTTTGCTTATTCAACATATTACTATATTATATATTATTTATTCTCACAAGAAAAAGGTATTTTCAATGAAAATGTTTTTTTCCCTATTTTCTTTCTTTATTTTTAAAGTCAAGTTCTTTATAAAAAATTCTACTATTTTATGTTTAACATAGAAAATCGTAGATTTTTTTTGTAGAGATTTTACCCTTGTTACCTACACAATTTTGATACAATGTTGATGTATTATTTCTTTCATCTTATGTAGCTTTAACATATGAAACAGTTTTGCAAAATGAAAATTTCGCAACTGTTGGTGCGACCAATTGAGATTCGGGTACTTTTTTTCCTGATTGCGAAAATGAAGAAGATGAAGCAGGTAATAAAAGATTTAACTTATTTATATTGATTACATATTGCTTTTCATAGTGAAAAGATCATGTTTTATTTAGATATATGAATATGATTTCTTTGTCATGTTCAATTTATGTTGTGTATATCTTTTCATAAAAACGTGAAATTGCTAAAATCAGATGCCTCATTTAAAGAAAGTTAATTTTTCATCTATTTGTAATCTTTTCATTTTTTTTGTCCAACTTCGTTATTATGTTTTCTATATTTTTCTGCTATGCAGATACTTCTAACTATTAAGATTTTGTTAATTTATTTGAAACTACTGAGAATTATTATGAGGAAAGAGATAACGATACACAAAAAGAAATATAAATAAGTTTCATATACTATATCTCACAAAATAAATTCCTTTTAAATTTTTATTTAGTTTGTTTAATTGCTTATGCTTTATTTCTTTTTAAATCTATGTTTTTTCCAATTATAGTTTAAATGGTTGTGCTTCATTTTTTTTAGATCTACATTTTCCCCCAATTATACAGGAAATGCTTTTGTATTTAGCACTCCTTGTTCTAATGAAGTTTGTAACAATACTGTTGGACCAGGTAAGTTTATGTGCCATATTTGTTTTGTTGGAATTTATTTCATAAGCATCTTTTGCTTTTTCTAATAGACATGTTTTGGTTTTTTAGGTTCTTCGGTACTTTCAATAACAGATAGCCGTGTTCCGACTTATAACTATGAGCTTAGTGTTCATTCATAGCAAATGCTATTGATGTCTACTGGATATGAAGGTTCATTTTTTATACCAAACAAATTACATGTGTTACCTTTCCCTGTGTTATGTGAATATTGTGGAGTTTTGAAATTTAAAGATGAACCTTTTGTTGTTGTGATGGAGCTATTAAATTGAAAGCAAATGATACCCCAGATGAATTATATCATTTATTTAGATCAAATTTTGTTGAATCCATTGAGTTTAAAACTTACGTACGAACTTACAATAGAAATTCCTCATTCACTTCATTTGGTGTCCATTATGATAAAGATTTTTGTAAAAGAAACAAAGGTATCTACACTTTTAGAATTCAGAGTCAAATATATCATTTTATAAATGACATTCTTGTACAAAATAGTTGCCCTTCTTATATGCAACTCTATTTTTTTTATACTGAAAATGAAATAGAGCATCGATTACAAATTTCTGAGAAGTTAATAGAGTCTATACTTTTGAAGCTTGTCAAAGTGATGGAACTTAATCCATACGCAAATTTTTTTCGAACTTTGACAAATATTCCAAACTTGAAATCTCATATTATTAAAATTAGATCTGATTGTGGATTAGATCAAAGAGTATATAATACACCATGTGCATCTCAAGTTACTTCTATTTGGGTTGATGATGATTTTAATACTAATGATCGAGTTCGTGATATAATTGTTTCTTTCAATTCTAGAGAAAAATATCGGGTACTTTATTATTTTGGTTGTTATGATCTTCTTCAATACCCCTTACTGTTTCCTTTTGGTGAAACTGGTTGGCACCAAGGTATTGCTAGAATCGACAAACGCAGAAGACAACAAACATGTGCAAATGAGAATTTATTTGATCTTCATCAATTAAATTCTGCTACAAAAATTATTGCAGTTGAAAATACAGGAAAACAGTTTATTTACGCTTTACATTTATTTCTTAAATGTTTAAAACTTCATAAGAATTTTTTTGGTTGTGTGCCTTTTTTCCAATTACGCAAAAAAAAAAAAAACAAGAGCTCAAGTATCATGTAGAGAATACTATTCCTACAAGTTATAGGTTTCACATAAGTGAATTTTACTTCTTGCTAGACGTTTGTTACAACAATATGTTGTAAATATGTATGTAAAGATCGAAACATCTACATTAGATTATTTTCATAATAATCAAAACGAAATACGTGCTGAGCTTTACGAAGGAATTGTAGATTGTGTTAAATCTGGTGAAACTCGAGCAGCTATGACTTGTAAAGAACTATTTTGCCATCTTATTTTACTGGTGATCCAAAGGATATGAACAAAAGATACGTGGATGGAATAGCATTAGTTCAAGAATTTGGTAAACCTGATATTTTCTTAACAATTACTTGTAACTCAAATTGGCCAGAAATAAAAGACCAATTAAAGTACAATGACGAACCACAAAATAGACCTGATCTTTTAACTCAAATCTTTAGAGCAAAGTTAGAAGAACTAAAACTGATATATTCAAAAATAAAAATTTCGGCCATGCAACTGCATATATATACGTTATAGAATTTCAAAAAAGAGGTTTACCACATGTTCATTTTTTAATTGTTTTAGAACGTGCATACAAGATCATTGCTCCTGAATCTATAGATAAAATTGTTAGTGCTGAAATTCCAGACAAACGAATTTACCCTCATTTATACTCTGTTGTTGTTGCTCACATAATACATGGTCCTTGTGGCATTTTAAATCCACAAACGTATGTATGAATAGAAATAAACAATGTGGAAGTCATTTTCCAAAAGATTATGCCCTAAAAAAGTTATTAGGTGAATCTTCATACTCGAAATATAGGCATTTAAATAATGGTAGGAAAATGAAAGTTAGAGGACAGTGGTTAGATAATTGGTGGATTGTGCCTTACAATTCATATCTCTTGGCTAAATTTAATTGTCATATAAACGTAGAAATCTGTTCAAATATCAAAGCTGTGAAATATTTGTATAAATATGTATAGACATGATAGACTTGGTTTCTTAGTACATTCTGAAGAAACTGTGGTTGACGAGATTAAAAATTTCCAAATAGCTAGATGAATTTCTCCTCGTGAAGCATTATGGATAATTTTTGGTTTCATTCTTTTCAAAATAAATCCTCCAGGTGTTACTCTTCAATTACACCTTGAAAATAATAATTTAGTTACATACAAAAATTTTCGAGAATTTTGATAAAATTGTGAGTACAGAATTAAAAAAAAAAAAAAACCATGTTAACAGAATTTTTTCACATGAATCTTGTGGATAAAAAGGCTACAACTCTTTTATATAAACAATTTCCAGAATCTTTTGTTTGGGATTCACATAGTAGATGTTGGAGTCCTAAAAAACAAGGTGTTTGTATCGGTAGAATAGTTGCGCTCAGTCCAAAGGAAGGGGAAAGATATTACTTGCGTCTTTTATTAAATCATATTAGAGGTGCAACATCATATCAATTTTTGAAAATTGTAAATGGTGTTGAAACTTCATCTTTTCGAGAAGCTACGCTATTACATGGTTTACTTAATGGAGATGATAATTGTGATTTATGTTTGCAGGAAGCTTTAGAGTATCAAATGACTACTCCATTTCGTCGTCTTTTTGCAACAATTCTAATTTTGTGTGCTCCAAATGATCCGAAAAATCTGTGGAACAAATTCAAAATATTTATAATTGAGGATTTCATACACACTGGTATGTCTATGCAAACTGCTGAACTTAAAGCTCTTTTAGAAATTCATGCAATTTTAGAACTTTCTGGTAAATCTATTAATAGTTACGGATTTGTATCATACAATGTAAATTTGCAAGAAGATGAACATATTGCTAGAGTAATAAATGATGAACTAGGCATTAATGTCTTAGAAGTAGATATTATGTGTGCACACCAACTTAATACTGAACAAAAAGCATCATATAATGCAATTCTAAATAAAATAGATACTAATGTTAGCGGCATGCTCTTTGTTGATGGCCTTGGTGGAATAGACAAAACTTTTTTATATCGTGCTTTACTAGGTAATGTTAGGCCAAGACAAATGATTACTTTAGCAATGGCATCTTCTGGTGTTGCAGCAGGTCTTTTGCCTGGTGGACAAACAGCACATTCTAAATTTAAAATACCTCTAGAGATTTGTAGTGACGCAATATGTAACATTAGTAAACACAGTGCTCTTGCTGAACTTTTCCGAATGACAAAACTAAACATATGTGATGAAGCTCCAATGGTGAATCGATATGCATTTGAAGCATTAGATAAAATGTTAAGAGATGTTAATGATAGTGAGTTCCCATTCGGAGGTAAAGTTGTTGTCTTGGGAGGAGATTTCTGTTAAATCTTGCCTGTAGTTAAAAGAGGTAGTAAAGATGATGTAATAGGAGCAAGTCTTGTTAGCTCTTATTTATGGCCGTTATTTACAAAACTAAGATTAGTTCAAAACATGAGAGCTCGATTAGATACATCATTTTCTAAATATTTACTCAATATTGGAGATGGAATTGAAAAAAAAAAAGCATTCATGTAATATGATACAACTTTCGCCTGAACGAAGTATAGATTTCGAATAACATACCACTTCTTTACAAACATGAATAGATATAGTTTACCCAGATTTAAATCATTACGCTGACAATCTTCATTACATGATTGATAGAGCTATTTGAACTTTGAAAAATGAATATGTTGATGAAATCAATACTTTGTTGATTAGTCACTTTTCTGGAGAATCTTTTACCTATTTTAGTTTTGATGAAGCTATTGATACATCTGACCAAAGCATGCATGACGACTTTTTAAATACCTTCACTCCAAATGGTGTACCTCCACATGAACTAATACTAATACTAAATTGTCCTATCATATTACTTAGAAACATTAATCCTTCAGAATGTCTATGCAATGGAACTAGACTTATTTGTAAAAGTTTTTGAAGGAATATTATAGATGCTGAGATCGCAATTGGAGATTATAAAGAAAAAAAATATTTCTTCTTAGGATACCTTTCGTTCTACTTCAAAGTGACAAAAATCCTTTTCCCTTCAAAAGAACACAATCTCCAATTCGTTCATGTTTTGCAATGACAATTAATAAATCTCAAGGGCAAACACTTGATTTTTTTGGTTTATATCTTCTTGGGCCAGTATTTTTCCATGGACAATTATACGTTGCTTTGTCTCGAGCCAAAACTAGCAATTCTATTAAAGTTCTTATCAAACGAACAACAATCCAAAAATCAGATATGAAATGTGCTAAAAATGTTGTTCACGATGAAATTTTAGCAATGGTAATTACATAACATTATCTTTTCATTTACATTTGCTAATAATCATTACAAAGCACATTTTAGCTTTGTTATTTTTATTCGCATAGAAAAGTATTTACTAATTCTTCTTATCTTCTCCCTAACCTATCAGTTCCGATCCATCACCACCATGACCTATCATGCGACTTCAATGGCGTCAACCACCAACATCATGCTCGCAACACCAACATCATACTCACAATCTTCTTGAAGAAAACCAATTCGCTTGATATGTAGAAGTCGCTTAGCAATTTCATGGACATCAATTACTCCAAGTGCGAAGCTCAGAATTTGCACCATTTCACTCTCCTCTAAGGTTTTAGAGAACTACGCAGCAATTCTACCTTACCAATGGCTTTCTAGTGTAAGCTAACTTACACAGATAGAATTATAATCAAACAAACCAATATTTCTTCGCAACCATATAAGTAATTTTTATTTCTCTTTTATGATTGATTTTGTGACCAAGAATTGAAGTAAAACCACGCAAACCATATATCCACCATTACGACAACGAGAGGTAGAGACTTCTTATATCTCAGGTTTGTTTTCATAATTTTAAACTTTACTTTCTAATACTTTTTTTGTAATCTTTCATATGTTTTGGTGGCATGTTTTCAATTTTCTGAAATGTTTTTTTTTTAATTTATATAAATTTGAGAGCTTAGAAGTTATCCATTTATCAATATATTACTACACACGCACACACATTTTGGTTTTAATGGTTACATCCTAAAAAACTCATGATTTGCTCTTGTTTCTCTCTCTCATTTTTTGTTGGATTTGTATATTAAACTTTAATACAAGTGGGATTTAATTTTATTTCAAGGGTTTTTTTCCATCTTTCGATATACAGAGGCTGGCTTTTCTTTCATTTCGTGGCTTCATTTGTATAGATATTTTTCCGTGTTGAAATTATTTCTCAAAGAAATCTTCAAAATTTGTTCATGTGATTTGTCTTTCAAATTCGGACAAACTGATGGTTTTGTTGATTTTTTATATTCCTTTTAATAAATTATGCTTAACTTCTTCGGTAATGAATCGACTCATGTTTCTTAAATAATTTATTTCATTTTATGTAAATGAGTGTAGTTGTAAGATTGCTGCTAACAATAAGATTGTATAATGGGCTTTCAGAAGTGTATGTATGGTAAGAGCAGAGAAGACATAAATTTGAAAGTCGTTTGTCAATTGTATTAGGTTAATATATATAGACAATATTCATTATTTGGATGATTGAAACTTGATTTCCATTTTCGAAAATGAAAAATTCCTCACTCCAGTATGTGTCTATCTCTCTTTCTGACTTACTTATACTTGTGTTAACTGTACCTTGCCATATATTGGCAACACCGCTATAAATAATATTCCACTGATTTCACAAGTCCAAAATTTTTTACCTTTAAGATAGTTTCCCCCCGGTTGTTTGTCAACATACTTCTTTCCTGTTCTTCGTGAGTCACTTGTACATGAAAAATAAAAAGTCTATATATTAAATGAACAACAGACTTTTAGACACTAGACTAGATTCTTGTGATGCTTATGAATGGCTTTGATGGATACAACTATTATAATTGTGGGTTTATTTGTGTGATGAAATAGGCAGTGTCATTTACATGTTGACATATGGTTTAATGTCATTTGCATTTCTTCTCCCTTGAGCTTTATCCAGTGTGGCATGAACTTATTCTTGTTGGAAGATATCATTCAGACACAAGAATGCTTTGTTCGGTCTGTGCTCCAAAGAAATAGATATAGCACCAGCTCTCACAGATCTTCGAGGAACTAAGACATATATATAAGCTAAATCATCAGTGCTTCGATCTCTTCATTTTTGGAATGCTACTTCAAATTTTCGTGTTGTACTATACGATTTATAGTTCTTTTTATTTTTTTTCCCTTTAACTGAGGACAACAAACAAAGACATATATTTGTACGTTAAATCATCGACACTTGGATTTCTTCATTCTTAGTGTATTGCTTTCAGTTTTTGGAGTTGTACTATTCAAATTTTGGATCTTTGAAGAATTAGATATTCAAATATGTTTTACTCTAGAATCTATTGCATTTTTGCATTTCTAGGTTAAATGTAATGCTTTCAATTACATACTTTATAAATTTTTTATACTTAGTTTTTAGCTACCTCATCTCTTCATTCTCGAATAAATGCTCTTTCATGCTAGAAATGGTGTAGGGGTAGATTAGAGATATGAAGTTGGCAATGTAAAGTCATAGGGAAAGGGTGGCAAATATGAATCACAAGTTAATCCTAAGCTAGAGAAAGGAGTGTAGCTCTAAGTAATTTGACAACTAATGTTGTGACTATGAGTTGCCTGTTTCCATATTGGCAACCATGGAGGTGCACATTTTAGTTAAAATCTCACAAACGCTAATGACCAAAGATGAGTGATAGAATTTTCTCTAAGTAAATGTACTATATAATTCGTATAAGATGTTACAGAAGAGAAAGAAAGGAAAATTCAAAGATATCACATCTATGTTCCATTTTAAAAGTTTGGTCTTGATGAATGATTTCTTCTATAGTGATTCTTCTTATGAAAGTAGTTTTTTATTCAGACTTGGGGTTTATTATTCAAGCAAATAATTTGATCATAACAACTCTATTTGGTCATAATTTGTTTTCTTGAGTCTTAACATGAAAAATAGATTTCATAGGCTATGAGAATGAGGTAATTGTTGCTGAGTTAGCTGCCCTATAGTGGGAACAACCAGCTTGGCCTATATGGTGGTACCATCTTTCTGCAAGTCACCCTTCTGTGGATGCATGGTTGAACAATACCTTTGGTTAAATCCTGCTATTAGTATTGCTTTGGGAGATGAAAAGTAGTGTTGGGAGAATTACGCTGATATGTGCATTCATTATATTCATTATGATTCTGAAGATGATGATGAGGAGGGTAACTTTATTAACGATGATTGTCTTGGAATTTACAGCTGTAGCCAAACCCAGTTTATGAGACTCATAGAAAGCTTCTTTATCTTGTTTTTTTAGGATGTTGTAGCTTGGATAGAAGCATTGATGAGTTGAAGATTGTGAAGAGTGATGGAAACATAGTGAAAAAAGTGAAGAATGATTGAACTACTAAATTAAGTTAGTGACTCATTTGGGTCTCTATTGAGTGAATGATATGCCAATTGATAATGGAGCGTCTAGGAGGATAAGAAGTGAAGGTCCTTAATAAAATGCCTCAAGGAGTCCAGTCAAAGGGAACACATAATGCAGAGATGGACCAAAAGTTGGGATACGCTTCTGTCCTCAGAGATAACTACGTTGTTGCTCCTCTAGTCTCAACTATTTCAGTCGGTCGATCTATATGTTCTCCTTTTAAATTCATTAGATGGTTGCAAATTTAGTGATTTATATGTAGAAAAGAATGTAGATTTTAGAAAATTTTCTCTAAGCTAATACACATGTTTAGAATTGATACTAAAAGATTATTTTTTATATTGGCTCTAATATCTTGACAGGAAATGCTTTTATGCTTTCTTGGTGAGCTAGGAGAATATAGCGCCTATTATTTGGTAAATTAGATAGGCTAATCTTTTGTATGAGGTCTATACCATAATAAAGTATGCAATTGATTTTTCTATGGAAAAAACTTATACCGAAATCTTATTTATTTGAAAGTTTGAGCCATACAGGTCAAATTAACATGTATTCTACTTGCATTGCTTTTTCTATGTGCCTGTGAATTTATTTTATCGATCTTATTGTTTATCTAGATTGGTGGATTAGGTAGAGGAACCAAAGTTCTTCTTTCGAGGTAAAACCATAAGAAGAATGAAGTATTTGGTGCTGAACATTTTGAAATAGAAGATGCAACCTTATATTCCGTGCAACTTCATCAACTATTTCCTTCGGAAAATGCCGACAAACAATGAGTCTCCATCAGCTAATCTTAAGCACAATCAAAGGTCTCTCTTTAATAATGGTTAGTGAAGTACTTCAATTATTTCTATAATTTGAATTGTTTCATTGAATGTTTGGTCTGAAAATTGAATGTAGGTATTGACTTCTTAGAATTCAGGCCATCTGAATCTGCCACAGAGAGGAAGAAAGTTAGGATTTTTCTTCTTCACGTGAATACAAAATTTCCAAAATTATTTTTATTGTACTACACCCGACTAATTTCACCAAAAGGACAATTGCCCCTTACCAAAAATCACATAATCACCCCTGACAACCCACTTCCTACATCATTTTCTATAGCCCTTTACTTACAATACTGAACAAAAATTTTTGCCTGTCATTAAAAAGGTTCCATTCTGCATTGAAAACAGAAATCCAACTTTGACTGCACTCATTCTAAATTTTCATCATATCCATCCACTACCATGTCTCATCTCCCAACTCCCAACATATAAAACACCACAAAACCTATACCCATTTTATCTTTCCCACCTTCATTTGTGCCATTTTAACATTATTAACCTACTAATTTTCTTTCTTTTAACGACCAACATCCATAATTGCAAAAAAGCACATACACAACATCTGGCAACCCACTTCCAACAACCATTCCCTACAAATTTTTGCCTATAATAATAGTCAACAAAAAATCTTGTCTGCCACTAAACATTTTGTTTGTTTGTATTTAAAATAGAAATCTAACTTTCACACCACTCATTCTAAACTTGAACCATCTCTTCCAACTACCACCTCATCTCTCAACATACAACACACCAAATTAAACATTCCATCAATTTACATTCTTCAACTTCATTTGCTCACTGTTAAGTTCAACCAAGTAATTTCCTCTCTTTCACCCAACACTATACATTACTTGTAAACATTTTGAAATACATCTTCTCATATACTCTTCAATATTTATGTTTCATTTTAACTCTTCTATTTCTAACCATTCTCATCTACTAATCAGATAACATTCATTACAGATAGAGATGGCCACAAAATATAAACTCATACCTGACAACAAACCAGGACAGTCTGGTTGGATTGTGAAAGCAATAGTTTCAGAAAAATGCTCTCCCAACAAAGCTCGAAACAGCCCATTGAAATACCAACACATTTGGTTAATGGATCCAAGGTAAATCTTCTCATATAGTTTAAGTTCCTTTATTTGAAATTTAGATCTACAATAAATCAAAACCCTCAACTAACTTTCAACATCTGATTATCAATTGTTTTTAATTTAAACATCTGATTATCTCCCAGCCCCTGCTTCCTATAGCATACATGAAAAAGTGAATCCATAAAGAATTTATAGTTAGTTGCACAACAAAATATTATATAAAAGCTCAGTTGTATATACCAAGTTAATAGAGCCACACCGACCAGAAGAAGATATACCACACGCTACCATCCCACATCAAAACATGACATAGAACATCCCAGTTTTAATAGGCGTTTCCAGAATTCATGGACATGACCATATTTGAACAGGGTCTGCTCCATGGTTGTACCTCTATATTCTTCAGTTCTAATGGTTTTCTTGATGATGTTGCATTCTGTAAATGAAAATGACAAACAACATTCCTTGTAGCTCTCATAGAACTTCTTGTTTAGTTAGTGCTGATTTTGTCATCAAACTTTTTGTTTAGTTAGTGTTGATATCATAAAAGACCTAAAATATGCTCATTTCTTACCATTTTCTTTCTAAAGTTTTCAACTCTCTAGGTAAATGGTTTGCATGTTACAAGCACCGTAAATACTAAAAGATTATGTGAATATGATAGTTTCATGTTCCTATGTATTTGTATTTCAATGCAACTAGTAATGTTTGGCAGTAACCCTGCCATAAGTTGTTCCTATCAAATTCTGTGGGATAAATCATGATTTTCAGTGTTGACCTATGTTTCTCCATTTGCACTTTTGCATCAAACTTTGAGAGATTTCACGAACTGGACAGTACATGCATAATAAATATTTTTATGGTATAAAAAAAGCGAAAATTTAAAGGTTTCTTTCATTGTTGTTAGCAAAAAATAGCTTAACTACTAATTGTTAGTTTAAGAGCCCTTCGTAATGTATAATGTCTTCAACAACATTAATGTAAACAGTCTTCCTCTTTTTTGTCTCCAGTTGATCTTGTTGATCAAATGGAAACCAAATTTCTGACTATAACATCTTACAACTTCATTTTCTTGGGGAACAAAATTCAGGCTACACTATTCAACAATGCCATCATAGCTTTCAAAGACACCTTACTACCATAAAAAACATACCTCATCTCAAATGCACAAGTTAAAGAAAATGACAAAAACCAACATTGTTGAAGTTAATGAACAATTCAACTCTCTCCTTTCATCAGCTTACGCCTTCATATCATTCCAAAATCTTCAGCTATACATGGACACAAATGCAGAAACTTGTAAGTACTTGCAATCCTGTTTAACATCCTACACTTCATTACTTCTATTTTAAACATAAACTACAAATCATACTAATTACGAAGATAAATTACTTCCTGTAGGCATCATTGAAATTACAATCGACATCTTTTCCAAAAGAGTAATTCAAATTCGTGATAGCCAATCAATAGTACAAGATGTCATCCTCATGAACAAAAGGTTAGACACTTACTACTGCCTACACTAAAATAACTTTTTTAGTTAGATATTAAATATAACTAAAAACCTTACAGGTCAGAAACACGAATGCTTCAGATGTGGGACAATTTCGTCACAAATGAATGTCATACCATTTGCAACGCCATTACAAAAAATCAGTTCTTGTGGGTAGCATACTAAAAGTAACTTTTTTCAATGGTAAATTCACTCATCCTCCTACACAATCACACAAACACATACCAATTTAAACCTCATACACGAAAACTAAATTCAATGGCTATTTAGGTATATCTATCTCTACAAAAATGAACTCATCAATGCTCATTAATCCCCTATTTGAGAAAGTTCTTGAATTAAAGAATTGGTATATTATATCACTTACTCAATTAACTTACATACTTATATCTATTGTCATTATTATTCTTCATTTCCTTATTCTCTTTAACAATTGAAATCTTACATGAATATTAGGCTGGAAAACAATATAAACACAGTAAATGAAATTGTGGCAAGAAAATCTTATATCTTCCCCACATGTGCTACAATTTGTTGTCCGCCGAAACAAAAGTTAGTCAACATCAAACAAGTACAACTCCAACATATGGTACACTAAATTACTACTCTTTCTCACTTACATAACATTTCATGCCTACCACTAACACATTTTTTTTTCACGTACTAGTTTATACATTGCAGCAAAAACACTTCTGGACAAAAGAAGATGTCACATTAGTTCCATTAAACCAACCACTATGGTATCTATCATGTGACAATTGCAAAAAACCTGCAAGTGCAAGTGAGAACGAAACATATTTCTGTAGATTTTGCAAGCACAATTATGCTACACCAACTCCAAGGTATGATTATAATCACGTCACAGCGACATCATCTATATGAATATATGCATTACATATTATCTAATAATCATAAACCATCTAATAGTAACAATGATTCCACTCCTATTTTAACAGAGTGAGAGCAACCGTTGAATTACAAGATTCCACAAGCTCAATCAGAGCATCAATTATTGGAAATCCAGCCGAAACATTCCCGAGATGCCCAGCAAAAGAACTGATGAAACAAACTGTTAAGGTACAGATCTTAAAATTAAATTTCTCTACAAACCCTTTTTTTATCCCCCCCCCCTCCCCTCCCCCTAAATGTATTGTTAACTAATTTTCATAAACATTCCAACAGGAACACATGGAGAACAACTCTACAATTCAGACAACAACTATACATGNAAATCATAATCATTAATTTTTCTTTTCTACCCACCCTCAACCCCTATACTCACACTAATTTCTCTCAATTTCATTTTTCTTCAGTTTTACGGTTACAAATGGTAAATTTATGGCGTCAAAATGGATATTGAAGGAACTTAATGAGTTATTATTATTTTTTGGTGAATTTTGTGTTTAGATTTGTTACATTTATCTACCTAGAGTCTGTGAAGCTCTGGTACAGATCTCAAACTTAAAATTTTCTACATACATTCTATTTATTTTCCCCTTTAAATGTACTATTAACTACTTTTAATTAACATTCCAATAGGAATATATGGACAACAACTCTACAATTCAGACAACAACTATACATGAGCACATCTTATACATAAAGACCGTAAATATAGAAGCAACGACCAACAAGACCCCATATGAAGTCATCTTTATCCTTGACTCACAACTTCAACATCAAGACCATCCGGCTACCAACATGATACAACAAAACACTTCACAGAGATCTCAACTTACAAATGCAAACACTACACCAACAAGCAGCTCAACAATCTAGACACCATTTATACATGAAGCTGACAAACATGAAAACAAAAAGCAAAAGCAAGAGTAGTAGTTCACAAGTTGAAAATATATATTTTGAATCTCTTTTGCATGCTTATAGCCACAATCTACCACCTAACTCCTAGTAGCTCTATTTGGCATACAAGATTTTGTTCATTGTACATATTAACATGTTAAAACCTATGTATCCAAGTATGGCACGTAAAATCTCTTGTTTTTGCTTTATATTACTATCACTAATGTAAGTACCTGTAAACACATTTCATATAATCCAATGTAATCATCCTTCCTTCAAACAAGTTTCATTGTTTATTGAAATGCCACATAGCCAAATGTCAACATTATCACTTACACTACATCGCCCACTACACGAGCAACGCATGTGCATCCACTAGTTATTAGTAAAAGAAAATCAAATGTGTTCATTTTCAATTACACTTAAAACTTGAATTATTTAAATTTCAAAATTCTAGCTTACAACTAATGTTCCTTTAAGCAGCACAAGCACAAAGTCGAACTAGACTAAAAAACACAAGTATTAGTTACAACTTGACAATTATCATGTCGAGTCCCTCGAAACAAGGGTACTACACATAGTGGTGTCAAATGGACCGAGCAACTCGTTAACACAATCGCTCGGCTCAGGAAAATGAGGCTCGTGGGTAGCTCGGGCTCGTCAAATGATGAGCACGAGCTGAGCTGGCGGGCAGGTCGTAAGAGAGCTCACAAGCTCTTGGTGTTCGAAGTTCAGTGACCATTGCAAACAGTCACTAAACAATTTCAGTGATTGTTTGCAAGAGTCATTGAACTTTCAAAATGGTCGTTTTGGCCACTTTATTTTTTTCCCTTCTTTTGTTACTCTATAAATACCCCAACCAATTTTCGGTTTTTTCACACAACATTCCAAAAACTCTCACTTTCTTCTACATTTTCATTTTTACCTTCGACTTCAATTATTCAATATCAATTATCACACTACAAATTTACAATTCGTCAATTACAATCTTACACATCAACTTTCTTTCAATTCTTGATTTCTTTCCATACTCTTTATTTACGTACTTAGTTATTTATTATACATTAAATTACAAATTACAAATGGATCCACACTCATTTGTTGAGGGATTGTTCGGTGTTGGAAGTGAATCAACTATGACGCCACAAAGTCAATTTCAGAATGAATTTTCTAGTCTGAATGAAGTACACATTTCGAAAAATATTCCAAATTTGGATGCTCATGGAAGTAGTTATTCAGTTGATTTGGATGACGTTGATGTTCATGAAGCGTGACATGAGGAGAAATATGTATTAGATATTCCCGATGCAAGAGGAAAGCGAAATGGACAAAATAGGCAAAATGTTGTGATCACTTTAAATGGATTCCAACGGGTCGTGTGGTCGATGGAGTCCTAGAGTCTGCATTCATTTGTTGAGGGATTGTTCGGTATTGAAGGTGAATCATCTTTGATGCCACAAAGTCAATTTCAAAATGAATTTTCCAGTCTGAACGAAGTACCCATTTCGAAAAATATTCCAGATTTGGATGCTCGTGGAAGTAGTGATTCAATTGATTTCGATGATGTTGATGTTCATGAAGCAGAACATGAGGATAAATATGTATTAGATATTCTCAATGCAAGAGGGAAGCGAAAGGGAAAAAAACAAGCAAAATGTTGTGATCACTTTAAATTAATTCCAACTGGTCATGTGGTCGATGGAGTCCTAGACTCTACAACAGTTTATAAATAATGTCAACAAAAATTGACATGGCAAAAAGGCATTGGTACCACCCACCTCAACCATCACTACAAAGCATGTGCGGCCAAACATGGGCTTCTTGCTACTGAAATTTGGTAGTCCAAACGCCGGTTCTACTTCTTCACCACTTTCTACGTGGATATATTCGGTGGAGAAAGCTCGAACGGGAATGGTGAAATTCGTTGTTGCTGCTGAGCTGCCTCTAGCAATATTGGAGAACCAACATTTCGTCGCGTACGTGAAAGAATATATTCAATCGAGGTACGTTGGGGGTAAGTCGAAACACTATTCGTTCAGAGAAAAATGAATTTTTCCTTCATACAAAGAAACAATTGAATACCGATTTACAAAAATATACGGGTGTTATATCTTTAACTTCAAATATATGGAAATGGATTAATAAAAGTATTTATATAGCTACAACTGTGTGACATAGACCCACTTTAGTGTTTGCATAGAAAAATTATTACTTTTAAAACTATTAAATTAACGCTATTAAGAACATTATTAGAGAATATCATTACAAGAGCAAAATTCATTCATTTACATTCGACATTGCTAGTGTTAATAAGACAATAATCGATAAGCTGTGTAAGGTATTGTAGTCCAATTTCGATGGTTATTTGTTTCATGTTCATTGTGTGCGCCATATTTTTAATTTAATTGTACGGGATGATTTGAAACATATTAAAAATGAAATTCAAAGAATTAGGGATTTACTAGTATATATTACTATTTCAATTAGTAAAAAACAAGTATTTGAGGAATTTTGTGCCGAATTTGGGGTGACAAATACGAAAATATTTGTTAGTGAAGTAGAACATAAATGAAACTCTACTTATTATTAAAATCATGATAAGTTTTTGAACATTTAATAACTGAATTTTATAATAATATGCATATTAGAAACGATAATAAAACTATTTTGAATGAATCCGATTGACTTTTAGGTTTTAAAATTAAAAAAATGACATTTTTTATGACTCTACAAATATTTTATCTAGAGTTTACTATCCAACTAGCTGTATGATACTTGAACGTCTTTATATAATTGCAATGACTTTTCGTAAATACAAAAATGACCCTGGTTTTAATGCAATTATATATTCCATTTATAATTGTTAGGGCTTTTCATAGATATAAAAATGACTTGGATTTTAGATCAATTATATATTCTATGGAATTAAAGTTTAGAAAATATTGAGAAGACTTATCTATGTTACTTTCTTTGACATCCATTATGGACACTCGATACAATTTATCATGTACAAAATATACAATTGGTCAGATTTCAAGAGTTTTAACTTTTAATACTCCCATTACTTATAGAAATTTAGAACAATTATTTATGAAATGTATAAATTATATGCAGAACGAATTGGTGCAAGTCTTAGTCAGGTACCCTCTACACATACTCCTCCCATTGATATTGAAGAAGACGATGCTGGAATATTAACTTTATTCGAAGGTATTAACACGTATAGATATGATGAAAATGTAATAGGTTCCTCTAGTAGTAATTTGTTTACTTCATGTAATCAAACATCAGACACAAGTTCAAATACATTCCTTTAGTCATAATATGTCTAATAACAAAACAATTAAAAAACACTTGGAAAAAATAATTGAATTATGAAGAAAGTACGAACAACGATGGGGAGTGATTTTTGCGATTGCAAAAAACCTATTAACACCTCCGGTCAGCACTGTAGCTTCGGAGAATGCTTTTAGTGTATGTAAGAGGGTTTTGTCCAAGATCAAAAGCCGACTCAAAGATATTTTGGAAACATTAATGTGCGTGAATGATTGGAAAGACGCTCATTTTCGACTGCAAGATAAATGTGCCAAAATTGAGTTTTGTCCGAGATCAGAGGCTGACTCAAAGATATTTTGGAAGCATTAATATGCGGAAGGATTGGGAAGACGCTCATTTTCGACTGCAAGATAAATATGTCAAAATTGCATGTCGTCATGTAAGTGATATTAGTCATGTCAATGAATCGAGCCGAAACTCGAAACTCGGGCTCGGTTCGAGCAAAATAGGGCTGAGCTGAACTTTTAATGAGGCTCAGCCTGCTTATATATATATATCAGTTATTTTAGCTGTCTATGCAGGCAACTTTTCAAATATTTTATTTTTTTACGAGTAGACTTGTACGGGCCGGCCCGTGTGGCTCGTCAAGCCACATGGGCTATCTTGGGCTCGAGCCGACGCCCCAAAATGGGGCTCGGGCCGAGCTGGGCTCGGTGTAATCGGGCCAGACTCGGGCTTTTTCCGAGTCGAGCCCGAACCGCCTAAGTTTTTTGCCATCCCTAACTGATATTTAATTTAGCTATATTAATTAAAAAAATTTACTTCAGAATACTGTTTTTAATTTTTTAAAATAAAACAAATTACATAAAACAAGTTCATGTACAATTTTTAACTTCGCCTACTTTAAATTTAAGTAACCAATTCCAAACCCATATAAAGAATGATTGTTTAATTTAAAAAAATAATATTTAAATAACGAGCCGAAGCTTTGCTCGTTACATACGTCGAGCCGAGCTTGCCACCTCTAACCACACATGTCAATATTGCTGATTAAAATTTTAGCTCATAATCCAATAACTTAGGGATTGATATACAAATCGTAAACTAAGACATCTCAAAATCTAAGAAGAGAACTAGAACAATTTGATGTTAATTGGAGTTGATTCAGGGTAATTGAAGGTTAATCAAATTGCGCTATAGTAATGAGAACCATTAAAATGGCAATCAAAGGAGATTTACAAATTTTGAGAGCTAAATTCAACTTTTAAGAAGTTTGAAGATTAAATTGCAAACTTTGGAAATTTGAGACGGACCATTTTTTTATGATTGTGGTTTATGAAGATTAAGT
This sequence comes from Fraxinus nigra, assembly GCA_903798295.1. Taxonomy (NCBI): domain Eukaryota; kingdom Viridiplantae; phylum Streptophyta; class Magnoliopsida; order Lamiales; family Oleaceae; genus Fraxinus; species Fraxinus nigra. Next base: position 1,728 of record CAIGRH010163452.1, on the reverse strand, counting down.
TATAAAGAATTGAAAAAAGGACTCATAATAAAAATAAGAAAAAACTTGAACTGAACAAAAGAAGACATCTAGGTACCTAGTTAAAAAGGAAGAAAATAGATCAAACCTTGCGATCAAAAAAAAAAAAATCCATGCAACCACAGGTCCACAGGAGGAGATAATATAGTACTTGCATGTTATAGCCTTTAACCACGTGAGCATACCTATAACTATTGAATCGTAAAGTTGGGCGAGACCCCAAATAATATTAAAAAAAATTAAAAAATATTCCATAATTTAGCCTTGTTTGATTTTTATTATTTTCAAAATACATTTTTCGCTCTCTTCTTTTTAACCATACATTCTTAAATAAAATAGTATTACACGCAAACCAAAAACTTTTTCTTATTATTTAATCACACATTCTCCATTAATCTACCCTTTAAGAATGCATTCTAATCGTGAAATGGAAAATAAAAAGTTATTAATTCAACTTCTACATGAAATGAAGTTGGTATATGAATTTTAGCCTAATCTTGGGGTTATATCATAAAAGGAGACTTATTTGTCATTCAAGTGTAAGAGGCTTTCAATTCACACACGCATACAAAGATTTCATACCTTTCCTCAAATCTTAGAAGAATAGAATTCAAGAAGATTATTCAAAAATTATTGAAGAGATTCTAATTTCTAGTGTTCAAGATTTATTTTTCATCTTCTTTCCTCGGATCCACATGCATGTTTAGTACAAGCCCGCGCTCAAACTGGGCTGAAGAATAAGATAAAGAGGAAATTACACTCAACCCTACTTTTAAATTATCATTTTCATAAATCCTAATTCAAGTTTCATATTTCAAAAATCAGGTTTTAATTAATAATTTAAAAATATTTTTTTATTTTTATTTTTATATCTATTTACAATGAATTCAATTTATATAACTCCCCCTACCCTATCTACCCCAAATCCTAAATTAATTGATCCCTCAACCTCTCCACTAAATTCTGCCGCCCATCTCTGCACTACGCCTACGTCGTCGCCGTCGCCGTCGCCGCCACAACCGCCACTGCCTCGGCCGTTGGATCTTCTTCCTCTCCTCTCCCTCTCTTNGGTTTTAATTAATAATTTAAAAATATTTTTTTATTTTTATTTTTATATCTATTTACAATGAATTCAATTTATATAACTCCCCCTACCCTATCTACCCCAAATCCTAAATTAATTGATCCCTCAACCTCTCCACTAAATTCTGCCGCCCATCTCTGCACTACGCCTACGTCGTCGCCGTCGCCGTCGCCGCCACAACCGCCACTGCCTCGGCCGTTGGATCTTCTTCCTCTCCTCTCCCTCTCTTGTATTCGCAAATCCAACCATTTTTCCCTCTACCTCACCGTTCTTCTCTCGCAGATCCTATCGTTTTTTTAATCGCCACTGTCGACGCTGCCTCTCTCGTCTTCACTCTCCCTCTCATCTCTTTCTTCTGGATTCCACCGCTGACGTTGCAGCCGTCTATCTCTGCAGCTTTTTTTTTGTGGCGCGGTGGTTACTGTGTTGGGATGTAGTGGTGGCTGGGGGTTTTTGTGCGTGCGTGCGCCGGTTGCGATGGTCGGGTGTTTGTGCGTGGGTGTGGCGGGTTTTGCGATCGGGGGTGTGGGTGTGACAGCTCTGTTTTTTGGTGGAGGTGCAGCGGCGGGTGGGGCGGTTGTGGGAGGAGCAAATCTGTTCTGTGTGCGGTTGGGTGCAGATCTGTT